>QYAP01000704.1:0-34993 GCA_003988905.1 Hymenotorrendiella dingleyae
TACACTCTTCATGTACTTAATAATGGGTTCGCCCACCCTTAGAGGGTATGCAATTTAATCATTCTTGAATTCATCCACACCTCCTACTTCAATAACAACAACCTCGCGGGTGCTGGCCAGTCGATTATCATGGAGACCATAGTGCTGGGAATGAGGTTTAATTGTGCGGCCTCCCCCACGCGCGGAGAGGTCCAGGTAAGTCTTTCGTTTTTTTCTTCTTTTATTATCCACCGACGCTCCTTACTTTCCTTTGTCTTTCCTGGGTTGCCCCCAGATAGCGCTACCCCCCGACGCTCCTTATCCCAACGCTCCTTAGCCACAGTATATTTACCCACGGGGTGCTATGGTTCAGCACGTGTCCGTCGTGCACCCTACGAACCTGCAGCACAGTCAAATGTGTCTGCAGAGCCGAGAGTGAGACGTTTTTTTACTACAAGATATAGTTGATTTCGAAACATCAAAGTTTTTCAGTAGACCTAGTACCGATACCGACGCAGAGACCGAACAGTGGCATCGTTCAGCAGGGACATGCGCAACTACATGGTACACAGCAGCCAGAGTACATAGGGTCAGTCCAAAAACAACGCGTGTAATACTTCTTTAGGATGGGTTTAAGCTAACTTTGCCCTCAGACACGTTGGACAATTTTTGCCTTCAGAACTGTCAAGTGAGGGGAGATGATCATCGGTGGGAATCTGGACGATCAACATCGACGCAACAATGCTTGGGATATTGGTTACGACGGCGTGGCGTATTGGTGCATATGCGACTGGAGGATGAATAATTCGGTCTAACGATGTTTGTTACGAGGATTGGGCGTGGTGGTGGGCATACTAAGGGGAATAATGTCTTGTCATTGATGGAGCTTGGTCAATCTGGAGTTTCTGGTGCTCAGTGGAGGGGGTTTAAGCAGCGGCGGAAGGACAGTATTGTAAGCTTGTGCTGAAGCTCAATTTCTAGGCCTCTTAGAATAACTCAATGAAATTCTCTGGGGAGTATTTGGATTTGGATTTGTGAAATTTTTTGTTATGTTCTTTTAAGCTATGCGAGTCCCGGCCGGGGCCCTACTGTAACCGTTCAGGACTCCAACCATTTAGCGAACACAAAACGTTGCTCGGCCATACGCTTCTTGTAGTGCTTTCTGCGTCTATAACAACTGTGCTCCCTTTCCTTCAACTCCTTACACCTTACTATCATAGACAAAAAATAGGGTTCCATTCCGCCGAGAGTGCGCACCTCGTACCCTCGCATTTTCTCTGAGCGAAACTCCTCCAGGCGACACTCGGATCTGGTTTCCTGCGATCCCATCCATTCCTCATAATCCGGTATATCGAATGTCCCAAAAGCGTGAATTCCTTCCGGATAGGCGTCGTACCAACTGGAAGTTTTCCAAGCCAGCGGCTGAATCATAGTGAAGCCGGAAATTAGATCTCTGACCCGGTGAAAGCTGGTCCGGTTTGGAACATGCGCACGCATGGCTTGGTAGCGGCGTTCCATATCTTCAATATTACCGGTACCGCCAGATCTGGTTGTTATATCATCAAGGAGAATCTTCCTCAACTTTGCTTCATATCCAGATTGTCCTTCGGAGGAATACCAGGAAGCAAACCGTTCAAGACGTAACATATTGCCCGTCTTGGATCCGATACAGTCCAACGCCCGTTCCACTTTCATAGAAGTCAAGGTTAAATCATTGACCATCTCTTTTTCGAGGGGTGTTGTTCGTCTGAGAAGGGATTACGCTTTTTGGAAATCTCGGACTTGTCGAGATGACTCGGGCCACGAATTGGTGGCGCAGACCCGAGGACTTGATATTTTTCGAATCCGAGTAAATAGAGCCAAAATTACCTGGTAGTCGAAGCCAAGGTCCCAAACATCAGTTCCTACTGCCGCATGCATGGAAGTTTCCAGTGGCCGCCCGTCTGCTCCGAACCATTGATGAAGCTCGGCGTCTTTGAACATAATCTCCAAAGTGCCGAATCCGGTTTCGTTCCCTTCCAAGAGTTCCACAAAGCTTCTAACCTTGTTGTATAAACAAAGTAATTGACCTCTATCCCTTCTGTTTGGCGCTTCGATTTCAACTCTTACTGCTGCGAGCTTTTTCCAGGGTATTCTGTTGGGTCCGAATCCATTCGATATGGCATCTTGAAGGTTGTCGAGGCGCCATTGAGCACCGAGGGAACTACTGATAGTCGTCCAGTCATGTAGACCCCAGGTCGGCGTGATCAAAAAGGTAAGGACTTCGTTTTTATATATTTCTGGCCATGCCTCTTCGTAAATTTTCCGACTCGAACTGAGAATAGCGAGGGGCTTGACTCGGAAGAAAGATCGCTCCTCGACGAGTGAAAGTTGGTTCCAAATAAGGAGTCGCACTTCCATTGGGATTCGGGAGAAGTTTCCCAAGCTCGGATCGATGTGCGCCATAGCTGCTGTAATTTTGTTGTGTGAATTTTTTGTGGTGGCGATGAAAAGATGGATGAAGGTAACAAAATGTGTGGAAAGTTGTAAAGTGCGTGTTGTGGAGGAATAAATACTGGCAGTGAATTAGACTAGGTGGGAGCTAAGTGTAGCCAAGATGACTCACAACTTAGCGTTCCTGACTAGCCACGGCGACTACCTATATATTGAGACTAAAAATGGCGCTTTACTTGCTTCGCCGCGTGGAAAACATCTAGCGCTTTTGTTTAGGGCTTTTGTTTCGCAAACGCAGGTCATAATGTATTAATGCCCATGACAAAAGTCCATCAAATTAGTCTACAACACCTGGAGGTTGGTCAACACACGCCCAATCGTCTTCACAAACAAATCAACACTACTATTTTCGATCTCACTGCCGACAATTACGTTGTAGCGTTCACATATTTGAATGTGGGGGAGCTAAGCCTAAGCGAGCCACCCCCTTATCACTTCAGCCCCCAATTTTTTACACCCAACAAAAGAATTATAATGACAGATTCCGTCACAGATTTGAATGATTATTGGAATGAGTAATTCCTCTTGTCACATACTATTGAATCTCAACAAAAACGCCCTTGAAATTCCAAACCTCCAAGCCCCTCGATTGATCTCAAAAAAACCCCCCCCTTGCAAAAAACCATACTGCCATCAAAACGTCCCTTCCGTTTGAACAGAGAACATCAGAGCCCAAGCAAAATGTATATAAAAAGACACAAACCCAGCCAATCTAATCAGTAGTCACTTGAGTACCATGTTGTAAAAGGAAAATATTCGGTTCCGAGATAGGGAGGTAACAACCAGAGCGGGGGGGGGGGTGGGTGAGGTATCTTAGTACTTCGTGTTAAAATATAGCCAATTCTGTCTCATAAATCCGAGGTAATAAAACCACAGACTTCAGGTCCGTCCAGATACACAGAAGGTTACACCGAAGAAGTTGCTGACAGCACGAGAGCGTGTCGCTGTCATGAAACAGCCCAAAATCAAGGAGGATGAACATGCGAAGACTATCAAATTGTCGGTTCCAGAGTACAAAGCTCTCACGACATTTGCGATGGGGTCTCTTGTAGCAACGACCGCACTAGCACAGAACTTATTCCGTACGGCAAAGGAGGCAGCTGAGAAACTGACCGAAGTAGCTACGCTACAAATTTTAGTCAATGAGTCCGTCGACGCTGAGAGGTATCTTAGTACTTCGTTTTACAATAGCCAATTCTGTCTCATAAGTACGAGTTAAAAACCCACAGACTTCATAAGACTGTTTTTCGCAGAAAGTGAAACCTACCAACGACAGTAAGACATATATCTCGGTAGCAATCCCCCCCCCCAAGTTTACCGCAAGAGAAAAGACTTGATAAAAAAATGAACATCCCGGTGACAAGAGGATTATTTTGAGAGCTAATGGCTGTACACTTCGATTTTTTTTTAGGCAAGTTCAAGCGGCTCGGAAACAGAAACTCAGCCGAAAACTACGTGAAGTGTTGGATTATGTGAGAGGATATGCAGGGGTAGCTCGCTTAATGACCTTACAGACTTACAGTACTACTGAATGCACCGGAAATTTCTCGTAAATGCAAACTCCGTACCTAAGAAGCACAAATGATATATACAATTCAGTCAAATATATACAAAGAAACCCCTCCATATTCCTTCGCAACCCCCTCAAGCCACACCTATACCCCCTCACCCATCAAACAACCTTAGCATTCATATCCTTCGCATGCGCCGCCACCAAATCCGCATACTCACTCGTCCCATAATAAATAGTATGCCCATCATCACTACTATTCCCCCAACTAAACGTATCTCCATACTGCCAATACATATCCCCCGCCACGGTACTATTCAGCACGGTTGCGTGCCACGCCAGCTGATCAGAATGCGGAAGCGTCCCATACTCCTCCAGAATAACGGGTTTGCCCACGGCCACACCAACCGCAGCATGATCGGTAATCCACTGATTCCCCCAATCGTCCGTCTCTTCCCAGGATTCGGGATACAGGTGGAAAGTGCCGAAATCAATGTCGGGGAGCGCGAGGTTGGCGGTGAAATTCGTGCCTGGGCCGTAGGTGTAGGGGTATGATGTATCGGTGGAGGAAGCTAGACCGAAGCCTTCGTCGCCGAGACAGACCATGTGGTTAGGGTCTAGAGATTTGATGTAGGCAGATGTAGTGGAAATCCAATCCGTTATGACGCTCGTATCGCAACCGGCACATCTTGGTTCGTTGGCCAACTCCCATGCAAACACGGCACTGCTGTTCTTATATCTGCCAATCACCTCGGCGATATAAGTCTGGTATTCTGCCTGGACAGCGCTGCTGGCATACCATTGTGATGGGTCGGTGGTGGAGAGGTTGTAATAGGTGTTGTAAGCTGCCATTCCTCCGTAGTCACTCCAGTTATTTACGAAGTTTATGATGAGAGAAATGCCGTACTGAGCGGCGTATTTTACGACTACGTCGAGACGTTCGAGACCGTCGGAACCAGTGTTGATGGCTGGTGCTGAGCCAGGGATGAGGGATTGATAGTACACTTGTCCATCCCAAGTTGGTGCGGTGTTGAGAATATTGAAGCCCCAAACTCGAAGAACTTTGAGCCCTGTCTGTAAATTTCTGTTAGTATTATGTATTTAGAAAGATAGGGGAGGGGCTTTACAGTGTTCAAATGTGACATAACCAAATCCACATCAGCATCCTCAGTCAGAAATCCACACCAGTAACAGTTTGTTCCTGAGAAGTAAGTGTCCACGCCGTTGATGTTGAATACATTTTTGTTACTACTGGAGACTTTGGCGAAAGAAGATGGATCCGTAGTGTTGTTTACAGCTGCGACCACCACTGCCATTGCAGCGGAAAGTACGGAGGAGAGCCTCATAATGACAAGCGTTTATGGACAGAATGGTAATAAAACTAAACATACAAATTTTTGGAATAGACCGACATTATATAACAACAGCCCCTCCGGCTTGGTATAGTTCTGTGGGTTCCCAGATGTGGGATTAGCCGTCCGTCAAATTGATTAACCACCAGAACTATGAAACGACGAGGGAAAATCCAAAAAAAGTTTTGAACCACCAACCAATAACGACGCATCTTTTCTCCTGCTCAATCAAATCCACGTTACATGCAGAGATCTACATACGATATATTCCACGCATGAACTTTTTGATCTGCGGCGGGGGATCTACAAAACTACCGCACTGGAAATGATGAGGCTGCAAACCAGACCGGGAAATTGCCCACAATAAACATGGAACAAGGTGTTCCATTCCTCACCTGGCGTTTCTGTGAAAGTTTCCAAGGTTTTCAATCTAAGGTTAAAGGGGCAAAGAAAGTAATTGCTCCAATGGGGTTGTGCTCTTACAGTAGCGAGGATGGACCCCGGAGAAATTGAGCGCCGGGCCGAAATCCAATTCTTGTTAACATGAGGAAAATGAAAAGCTTCTAGAGCATATGCCTTGACGTAGTTTCAAGAATCCTGATGGGAGCGGTTCTCGACTTGTGCGAAGAGATGCGATAGTGACAGAAACGCCTGGGAAAACTTTGTGATGCTGCAATAACTCGAACGCGTTCCGAACTAGTTTTGTCAAATAGTTCCTAGTCAGCCTTCTAATATATCTCAGCGGAACGGAAATGTTTATATAGCACATCAATTGAAGTGTGCCTGAGTTCAGTAAACGAAGGTCCTCGTTATATTCAATTGCCTCGAGTCGCCAGAAAAGCCATGCCACATAATTCGCAACTGTTGCTATTTTCGATCCAGCTACGCACTCGTTCAGTGCAACATGAAATCCTTGTGTGTCCACTTCTCCGTAGCCTTTCTCTTCGGCTTCTTGTGGAAACTAATTGGTCTTCTGCCCTCAATCTTGCCGTTGACAAGCAAATTTCTGTACCTATCCTTCAACAGATTTCCCTCGGGCTTCAGCAATCTAAGTGATTCCTGCAACTCATCTGGGAGAACCAATTCCAACTCTCTTTCTGGAAGAGCAATCTTTCCTAGCTTTCGTCTTCGGAGCTCAAGTTCGTCGCCTTCGCTACTATCATCGTCTTCATTCGCCGCAAGACGAGCCAAAGCACGTGCCTCTTCTTTCACTTTCAGCTCCTTTGCAAGCTTCTTGACTTGAGACACCTGCTCATTCTTCTTCTTGTTATCAGCATCCATTTTCGCTTGTCGCTCTGCCTCCTTTCTGCGCTTGATCTTGTTTCTTTGGACCTGAGTTTTTCTTTCGGGCCTCTTTGCATTCAGCCGGACGTCCTCGGTTCCACTCTCAAATCCTTCCCATGCTGAATCCTCCTCCCATTCTGACAAGTCAGCTCGAGCTTCCGCTGCCTCAGCTTCTTTCGCAGACTTTGATGCTGCTTCTAATTTGACTTGTTCGGCTTCAGCAGCTGCCAAGCGTTTCTTCTCTGCCGCCAGTTCCCGTTCACCCTCAGTCGTTAATCGCTCCTCATAATCGGTATACACGGGGTTGTAACTATAACCACCCTGGGGCGTCTTGACGGCAGGAATAGCCTTTCCACTTGCTGCGAGGGAGATTGATTTGTGCCTGATTGTTTTCGGTGCAACCTTTTTCTTCGACTTTTCAAGGAAGGAGAATCGAGGGTCCTGGGTGGCTTCCGCTTCATCTCTTGTGACGTCCCATGGATCATACGATGGCTCGGTGAGTTCTACCAGTGCCTGCTCATGACGACCATCCGCAATTTTGCGTAGTCGGGTAAGCTCCTTGTGTGAAACATAACTGGTTTTCTGACGTTTGGGCGCGATAATTCCATCTGAAGTCGTCTCACCGGGCCGTTTGCGCATAGGTACTGCAGGTACAGAGGATCTTTGAGCGATGATTTCATCGGCTTTCAGGGTCTTGGTTTTCTTCAAATATTTCTTGGGGATAGTCGCATCTCCAGTCGTATCGAGGGTGAAGAGCTCAGCGGAATCTTTCTCAGCAATGACACCACTGAAATATACTGTTAGCTATGGCCTCCTGCAATTGATATATCCATTCTTACCCTTTAATAATTTCGTCCCGAACCTCCTCCAAACCTTCTTGGACCTCTGTAACATCGACATTCTTTCTCCAGGCTTTCTTGCCTTTTCGGGAAGGTTGCTTGTGCTGCTGTGGTGCTCCAGGTGCAATCGTCGCAGGCTTGATGATAGGCATCTTGAAGACTTAATGTCGACTCGTGCTTGCGCGATTGTGGTCTTGTGTTGGCAAACAGATGTGGTGAAATTTCGATGTTGTCGGCACAACCCAGGAACTTTTTTTGAGAAGAAAATGTATGCTGGTCGTTATCGGCCGGCGGGGCACCAGTGCCGGGCGCCACTGCTTACTAATCAATCAACACGTGATAAATCTCCTTATCGAACGGGACTTCGATTGCTTGGGACGGGTTTCTTCTGCAGACCGTACCTAGGTAAAGATGGATTTTATCCTCAGGTACAAATACTTCTTATAGCCCTAAACTTAAGAATATAACATGATGTATGCCGTCGAGACTTACCGGTATATCAGCTAAAGCAATACAAGTATTTTGAGAACAATGGATACCCGAGTACTTCGTACAAACAATAGCATTCAAAGTGAGGTGCCGTAGTGTACCGTAGCCTTTGTATAGGGGCTGCTAGGGCGGACCATTAACAGGTCGAATGCAAGAAACTCTTTTACCCCTGCTTCTGCTGGCCAATCGGCGGCAGCGAGGCTTTGGTGGGCGAAGCTCTTCTCGTCCTTGGCGAGGAAATATGGAAGACTGACCGAATAACCACATCCCCATTCACATCCCAAACCGACCTCCTTTTCTTTATCAACAACACCCACAGACATCCCCGCTACAATTTCGCGAAGACCTCCTTCCCCGCATCCGTCTAACGAGACCACGAATTTCTGCAGACGCACGCCTTCACCCAACCTCCAACTCCATTTTCCACATCTCCTAATTCCCCAAAGTTCCAAGCACATATCCCCGACAAGATGGCGCAAGCACCGGCAGGAGGTTCGTACAACAACCCTTTGAAGAAATTCAAGTACGTTACCAATAGATCCTCTTCTGCGAATGTATCACTAATGAATAAACAGGTTGGTATTCTTGGGAGAACAAAGCGGTAAGCGCCCCGGTTGTTGGAGAGCAATTGCAAGAAGGCACAAGATGCTAATGACTCCAAAGTGGGGAAAACGTCCTTGATCACACGGTTCATGTACGACTCTTTCGATAATATGTATCAAGCTACAATCGGTATCGACTTCCTTTCCAAAGTAAGCATACCATGGAAGGCAGAATGACAAGGAAACGGGGACTGATCGCTTGGGCAGACTATGTACCTGGAAGATCGCACCGTAAGATTACAATTATGGGATACCGCGGGCCAAGAGAGATTCCGAAGTTTGATTCCATCATACATCAGAGATTCAAGTGTAGCTGTGGTGGTATACGACATATCAAGTACGGTTTTCTTTGCAGGGGAGCTGTTCCATTACTGACTGATTTGCAGACGCAAAATCATTCCAGAATACACGCAAGTGGGTTGACGATGTGCGAGGAGAGCGAGGAAACGATGTCATAATAGTGCTGGTGGGAAACAAGACCGATTTGAACGATAAGCGCGAAGTTACAACACAGCAAGGAGAAGAGGAGGCCAAGAAGAACAATCTCATGTTCATCGAAACGAGTGCGAAGGTGGGCCACAACGTTAAGAATCTCTTCAGGAGGATAGCACAAGCTCTACCGGGAATGGAGGGTGCGGATGGAAGTTCAGCGGCTGGAAACCAAAGTAAGTTCTATCTTAGTGGCTATGCAAAATTTATACTAACTCGAATTAGTGATTGATGTTAATGTCAACCCCTCGCCACAGAACCAAGAAGGATGTGCTTGCTAAGAAATCAAAAGAGACTTTCTTGTGGTTTTTTTTGTCTTATAAGAATTGTTCAGGGTTACGGAGCATAGTTGAGCGTTGGCAGCATTGTATGATACCGGTACCTTTGAGCGTACGCGTTCGCATTAATTATAGTAATTTTTCGTGAGATGGTTTCCTTGGATCATCAAGCGCTGGATGGCAAAAGTTCTGTTCTCGGTTCTACGCGAAATTCCATGCGGATATATTCGGCGATTTGCTTCTAGATTGTTTTTAGGGCGCAACATTCTAGGGGTTGGTTCCTATGGGACATAATGGGTTGAAAACTTGTGGTTGGTGATACTACTGTATTTTGATCATTATCTTCGAGGGATACAAAAACAAGAGCTCGAACAATTATCTCTTTGAAGGCCATAATTTTCAAGTAAAATGAAGGTGTTTTGGCCTCTGCTTATTCCACATCCAATCTTCACCTGCCGCAGATTTCTCTTCTGGGATTATTGAGTACACAAAGAGCAGTGATATGCTTTTTCACCTCAACAATGCATTGTGCCAATCTTTGGTTTGGTGACTTGGAATTAAAGAGACCACATTGCATGAGAAGGACTCGGAGTCTGAGTGTAAAAAAGGTACTTGCATATACGAAGAAAGCAAAAGTCGGCGGTCATGAGGAAAATAAAAAATCTACGGTAGACCTTTACTATGCGGCGGATATTCCGCCTCTAGTCGTGATGGAAGTACGGTGAAAGAACCTTAATGTCTAAGTCGCAAACGGACTCCGCATCAAGTGATGATTCCCTTTTACATATCATTGTGTTAAAACTCCCTTGGAAAGGTCAATATGGAGAGGCTTAGAGAGGTTATAGAAGGAGAAATTCTGGGGGAAAATCAGATGCTCGGTCGGATACGCATGACGTAGAAGGCGTTTTGAGTGGACGATGGTTGTATGCTTCCTCTGCGCTTATGATAGATAGAACGTCAGAATAACGTTCCTGTTATTCCAGAGACGGATACCTCATGCCTCCTGCAACTCTAACACGCCACTTACAGCCACATAGTATATCTTCATGTTTACTTCTACGCCATTCTTCGAGACCAGCTTCCAGGGACGGTTAGGGGGTTGGGCTGTATGCGGACTGTGCTATCGATTCTGGGGAAAAAAGTAAATTAAAAACGCTTGAGCTGCTCCAACGGCGACGGGACGAAAATAGAAAGTTTGTATAAGACTTCCTTCATAGCTTGAATATTCACTTGATTTTTGCCTGTAGTGAATTCATCTTTGACTTCGAGATGGCCAGTCGTTAAAGATCCGTAGGGCTTGGCGAAACGCTGACAGCAGCTCGCAAAGCACACTCCTTGGTCCGGTAAAGAAAGGTAGGAGAACATGAAGCGCAATGAGAAACTCTAGCGAAAGCTATAACTAAACGTTGGTGATCGCGACCTCACCTCAAGTTTACATGTAACTTGAGATGCTCTCATCCCTTCATTTCGTAGAGTCGTGCCCCGTTTTCGTCAACAACGCTCCATAAACGGGATGGAGGCACTCGCCAGATGGGCGAAGAACTTTGTCAGACTCGCCAAGAGCGCCCCCCGAAGATGCCGACCCGGCCTTCTTTCTTCGTACCCTCATCATAAACCTCCTCTCCTTCCAACCATCATCCGTGCCAGGCGTGTTCGTTGCAAGACATTCGCAGAACATTTGTATTCTGATTTTGCCATGGCAATTCTTCCGCGATGGCTGCGCTTAAGCGTGCCGCGCCCGCAAGTAAGTCGCAATCTGCGAAACCGCATCCCCTAGGAAGAAGAAGGATAAAAAGGCTCTGTTTGGGCGGTTAGAGTCGTGAGATGGCTAGAGAAAGATGCTAACGGCCCGCGATAGAAATTCGTTTACTTCATGAGTCTGCGCACCGGCGTGGAAATGATTTCCATCTCGATGCTGTTTAACAAAGTTACCGGCTTCTTCGGCCTCCTCGCTATCTTCACTGGCTTCCGCCTCTCGCCGCTGCAAGCTTCTATGTATGTTTACTCGGTCATATCGCTCGTCCTCCTCGCTATCCTCGCCCCCCATATTCGCAAACAAAGTCCATTCCAGTGCCTCGCGCTCGCCTGGCTATACATCTTCGATACTATCATCAACACTGCCTTCACAGCTGCCTTCGCTATCACTTGGTTCCTCGCCGTAAGCGCCAACAAGTCAGGTTCGGGAATCCCAGCCAGTGCGCCTGGGAGTAGCACAATCGATGATACGGCTGGATTTACAAGTCCAAAGTACAACACGTCGGGGGTAAATGTTGTCGTAACACCCTCAGGGGGGATTTCTGGGGGCCAAGACGCGGTTGCTTACGCCGCGGGCGCAGCTGCTATCAGCGCAGGAAATCCAAGCATTGGACAGGGCATCGGAGTTGAAGAGAGCGTTCCCAGTCTGGGTCTTGTAGTGATTTTTACCTTGATTCGGGTATATTTCATTCTTGTTGTGATGGCATATGCGAGACAAGTTTTACGACAACACATGTACTCCACTTCGTCGACCAAGCTCCATCTTCATACCGATGGTGCCAACGATTCTTCAGCAGATAATCCATTCGCGGTCGATTCGCCCGAGGGAGAAGGATGGAGGGGAAAGTTGGGAAGAATCATGGTCAAAGTTGGGGAAAGCTATTGGCTTGGTGGATTAGCTGATGATGCTTGGATGAGAAGCGTAGACACAAGATTCAAGACGCCGAAACCTCTCGGAGGACCACCAGGGACATTAGAGCGAGAACGGAGGGCAAGGAGTGGAACAGGCCCACCGATCCCCAAGAACCTTACACTACCTAAGGATTTAGCGAAGGCATGAGGGCAAACCGAGTCGATTGTGTGGAGTTGTACAATATCGACCAGTCTAGGAGTCCGGTTCTACCATCAAATCCCGTCCAAGTTGGACTTGTCGGTTTGAGTTGAGATGGATCGCCGGAAATCCACCATGACGCCCAATATACGGAAACATGGAGACGAGGAAGCGCCGGGGGCTGGGGTTGTATAGCATAGATGATTTGGGAGACCATACTTGTCTGATTAACATACGGGGGCGTTTTGGGTAGCAAGGAGGAAGCATTTTTTTGGTGTATCATTCAGCCGTTCGGTTGATGCCGGAGTCACTGGGCAGGCATATATACATAATAACGATAGAAGTAATGAAGAGATCTATGCTCGAAGTTGGGCTTATCACAATTCTGGTCTACTACTACCTCGATACAGATTTTGTTAAATTTATTCACAAGGCCGTTCTTCTCCCTCATTGTATCAGACTATTTAAGAATTCGGGAGAGATACAGCTGAGAGTCCAGGTTTTGTGCGCCTTGACCTTCGTTCTCTCAAATGATCTGGAGAGGGGGGTTCTTCCAGGCCAATTAACATTCACACGGCAAAAGATGTTGGGATGGGAAGTAGGTGGAAACGGTGTCGATGAATTTATTTCAAATCCCGAGGTCACACAAAATCAATTGATTGGAATATTATATACCGGTAGAGATTGGGATTGTTGAAGTGCAATGGTGATTAAGCAGACGTACATGCTTGGCATCAAAATTAGTTGGAGAAAATGCCGCTGGAGATGTAATGCAATGATTACTTGCAGAGGTGTTCTTTTCTCTTTCTATCTCTTCCGTTGCTCTATAATCATGATTGCGAAATATATTTCACAGCCAGGTGCGTACTCGTAGTAGGAAACCGCCCTCGCAGCAAAAATTCGGTTGCACTTGTACTCTGTGGGTCTATTGAAGCAAGTCTACTCGAGTATACTTCTTGACTTCTTTGATGGGACCCTTCAATAGTGATCAAAGGCCGAAAGAAACCCGAGTTTCGCCTCAATAGCCATTTTCTTGGGCGCATGGTCTGATAGTCTCCATTCAAAGGTTTGTCAATGGTGCAACTGAGATCAAGTGAGTGTCGTATATAGTAAATATTCCCGTGGCCGAAGAGAATGGCGTGCTCAATGTTGCCCCTCCTGAACGAGATCAGCGAATCACAAATTCGTCCTCCTTCAATTTCCCCGCGACTTTGATAAAGCAACATCCACGTTCCTCTAATCATCGCCACGTTTTTCGAAGAATGACGCCCACTTCTCCGGCCTAGCAGTTGGGTAATCGACCGGATTGCCTTTGGGAGCTTTCCCGTTGGTTGGATTTTCGCCGGCGTCGGAGACCCTTGTTGATGTTAAAATGCATCTTGGGAGCGACTAGAAAATTTGTCCTGCTTGTCGCCGCCTAATCATTAAAGAACAAACTGCTTCTTGCTTTCACCTCTACTTCTTCGACCGCAAGAGTAGCGGAGGGATTGTTTTGCCATTGCAAGTATGGCGACGCCTTCGGAAATTCGTACAGCGGAAGAAGCTGGTAAGTCCTTGGTATTTCTATTCCATCTGGTTGTGGTTGATTCACTGCACGGGATTTTGTTGCAACACCCCGCACATGGGATGAGTTGCGATACATGTGCACTTGCTAACTTGACTCCTGTGTATAGTGGCAAGAATCGCATACTTATCCAGCGATGTAATTGTTGCGGTCCAAGCCGCCCAGTCAATTGAGTCGGAATTCTCCCAGCATCTGCAGCGATATGCTGGTCGCAAAGACCGTGGTCTTGTTGCGACCAGCGACAATGGAGTTCCTGAGGTAAGTTGTATGCAGAGGACTTGGTTAGGTGAATTTGCTAATACTATGCCAGATCCAAACCATTAGACACAATGCCGATCCGCTGCTGTCCGTATTTACTCCCATCCGAAATGGCAAATTAGTCTCCGTCACTACAACCTCCTCCATACTCGTCTCGTCAGTACCACACCTCTACCGACTTGCAAACCTTCCAGTCGTCATCCACGTCTCTCTCCAACCTGCACAGTACCCAGACTACTCCTCAATAACCTCGATTCGAAATTCCGGCTTCACATTCCTCCAATCAGAAACGCTGCAGGAGGCGCAAGATATTGCATTGACGGCTCACGCTCTGGCTATTAAGTCTGGAAAGGGTGTTATCCATTTCTTTAGTGCTGATACTTCGGCCGACGATGAATATATTTCCTTCGAAGATGATCAGGTTGTGGGGCAAATACTAGATTTGGATGCGGTCAAGTCCTTCCAAAGTAACAAAATTGGAGGAACTAGCGTATATGCCGATGATGGAAGAGTTGCAACCGTTACAGAGGTACAGAGTGCACAAAACGGTTTATCAACTGCAATGGAAGGCGTTGAGGCAACTACATCTTCAGTTCAGCGCATTGTCTCAGAGGTCTCTTCAAAGGCGTCTTCAGTTGGATCTTCAAAATTGGAGCGTGAAAGCAGCGTGGACACGAAAACCTCTCACTCTTCTACCACAACCGTGGAGCCGACAACAGTACGCCCGGTCACCTCGGACGACATTTATAATTTTGTATCGAGCATCTGGAATCAACTCAAGCAACAGGTTGGGCGAGAATACACGCCCTTCAACTATACTGGACCTTCTAGTGCTGAGAACGCTATTTTCATTTTCGGTTCCGACGTTGGTGCATTTGGCAAGGCCATCGATACAGCAGCCCCAGGAGATGTATACGCAAAGACAGGGATAATCACTGCACGACTATTTAGACCTTGGTTGGGATCCAAACTTCTTGCCACAATTCCAAAATCCATAAAGCGAGTGGCGGTTCTTGAACAAATCCGGAGAAAGACCACGAAATGGGGACCAGTATTTTTGGACTTACTGACGACTCTCAAATCAGGGCCTGGTGGGGGTGTAGAGACGATTGTGGGTCACCAGCTTGGATATCTAGCACCAGAAACTGTTCAGCAAGCTTTGCGAGGTGTTATCCAAAATTTGACTGCAGAGAAACCCGTTCAAAATCTAGAAGTTGGAAATCCAGCTGGCCCTTTAGGCTCGGAGGAGACGTATGATCTCACGCAGCCAAAAGTTGAATCGGCATATATGAAAATTTTGGACCAGATTTTTGGCACACGATTATATTTGGCCAATGCACTGGGCTCCCAGAACGCTGGAATCTCCACGTCAATTTCATCGAATCCCGAATTTGGATTTGGATCACTTGTGGCTAGAAAGGAACATCGCCAGCGATTCTTGGGTGAAATTACGAAAGCAGCGAAGTCGAGCTCATTTGGCAAAGACGCAAAATCAGCCTTGTCAGAGTGGGCGGCCAATGCTGCAGACGATAAGAAGGTCAATGAGATTGCGGACAAACTTGTTGCTCTTCTTGAAAAGGACGAATCTACCGAATCCAAGGACTTGCTTTCTAAAAAGGGTCTATTCCGAAACGAATCTTCCTGGCTCGTCGGATCTGATGCCTGGGCGTACGATTTGGGCAATTCGGGTGTTCACCATGTTATTGCTTCTGGCCAAAACGTTAACATGCTCATTATCGACTCAACTCCCTACTCTGAGCGAGCAGCTGCGGATGCCGCCAGAAGAAAGAAGGATATCGGTCTCTATGCCATGAACTACGGAAATGCGTACGTTGCCTCTGTCGCTGTGTACAGCTCGTATACACAAGTCCTGCAGGCCATGATTGAGGCAGATCAATTTGACGGCCCTTCAGTTGTGGTCGCCTACCTTCCGTACTTTAAGGAAAATGATTCGCCTTTAACCGTGCTTCAAGAGACCAAGAAAGCTGTAGACTTGGGCTACTGGCCTCTGTACAGATGGAACCCACAGAATGATACACGTGGCGAACCTAATTTCTCCTTGGACTCCGAGCGGATCAAGAACGAGCTCAAGGCATTTTTGGATCGTGACAACCACCTCACACAATTGATGAAGAAGCACCCTGAATTCTCGTCCAACGTTTCTAAAGATTATGGCACGGAAGTCCGAGAAATTCAAAAGCGCAAGGCAAAGGACGCGTACGCAGAGCTTCTCGAGGGACTCCTTGGAGCCCCTTTGACTATTCTTTTCGCTTCTGACAATGGCAATGCAGAGTCTCTTGCTAAGCGGCTAGGAAACAGAGGTAAAGCCCGTGGCCTCAAGACCATCGTCATGGCAATGGAGGACTACCCTGTTGAAGATCTTTCAACCGAGGAGAATATCGTCTTTCTTTCAAGTACCGCCGGTCAGGGTGAATTCCCGCAAAATGGACATGCATTCTGGGAAGCGATCAAAGATAACACCGAGTTGGATCTCGCTAATGTCAACTTCTCCGTCTTTGCTCTTGGCGACAGCCATTACTGGCCTCGCAAGCAGGACAAGCACTATTATAACAAACCTGGAAAAGATCTCGACCGTGTATTGGGAAACCTTGGCGGGAAACGCCTTGCAGAGATTGGTCTTGGTGATGATCAAGACCCAGATGGATTCCAGACCGGTTACCAGACATGGGAGCCTCTTATCTGGCAAGCGCTGGGAGTCTTGAACGTGGAGGGTCTTCCTGACGAACCTCCGCCAATCACCAACGAAGATATCAAATTGGCATCCAATTTCTTGCGTGGTACGATCGAAGAGGGTCTTCAAGACACCACCACCGCCGCGATATCCGCTGCTGACCAGCAGTTGACCAAGTTCCACGGTACATACATGCAAGATGACCGCGATCTTCGAGATGAGCGCAAAGCACAGGGCTTGGAGCCAGCGTACTCCTTCATGATTCGATGTCGATTACCTGGAGGTGTCGCAACTCCGTTACAGTGGATTCAAATGGACGATGTCAGCAATAATTTCGGAAACGAGACGATGAAACTGACGACCCGTCAAACTTTCCAATTCCACGGCGTCGTAAAGACGAAACTTAAGTCTGCCATGCGTGGTATCAACCAGTCACTGATGACAACCATCGCTGCTTGCGGTGATGTCAACCGAAACGTCATGTGCAGTTCTTTGCCAACAGCGTCCAAATACCATCGTCAAGTATATGCTGCCTCAGCAAAGATTTCCGATCACCTATTACCTTCAACGACTGCATACCATGAGATTTGGCTGAAGGATGAAAATGATAAAAAGACACAGGTGGCTGGTGATGCTGTCCAGGATTTCGAACCTCTTTACGGTCCCACATATCTCCCCAGAAAATTCAAAATCACCATCGCAATCCCACCACACAATGATACAGATGTTTACGCACACGACGTTGGCCTCATTGCTATCAAGGGTGAGGATGGCAACCTTGCAGGGTTCAACCTTATGGCTGGTGGTGGTATGGGTGTGACGCACAACAATAAAAAGACTTACCCACGAACTGGAAGTACACTTGGCTACGTCTCCAAGGAGCAGGTACACATTGCTTGTGAGAAAGTCATGCTTGTCCAACGAGACCACGGCGACCGCAAGAACCGCAAGCATGCTCGTCTAAAGTACACCATCGATGACATGGGAGTCGATGTTTTCCGAAGCAAGGTCGAGGACTTATGGGGCCAGAAATTTGAAAAGGAGAAGCCATTCAAGTTCCAGAGCAATATCGACACCTTCGGATGGCAAAAAGATGAAACCGGACTGAACCATTTTACCTTCTTCATCGAGAACGGCCGTATCGAAGACACAGCTGACTTCGCGATGAAGACTGGTCTTCGCGAAATTGCCAAGGTCCACAAGGGAGAGTTCCGATTGACTGGTAACCAGCATTTGATTCTGAGCAACGTCCACGATGACGATTTGCCAGCTATGAAGGAATTGATGGCCAAGTACAAGCTTGATAACTACCAATTCTCTGGCCTACGCCTTTCGTCATCTGCATGTGTCGCTTTCCCAACTTGCGGTCTTGCTATGGCGGAAAGTGAACGTTACTTGCCAGTATTGATCAGCAAACTTGAGGGTGTCCTAGAAGAAAACGGCATGAGACAAGACTCAATTGTCATGAGAATGACTGGATGTCCCAACGGATGCGCTAGACCCTGGCTGGCCGAGGTTGCGTTCGTTGGTAAGGCTTATGGCGCGTACAATATGTACCTTGGTGGCGGTTACCATGGACAGCGTCTCAACAAGCTGTACCGAAGCAGCATCAAGGAAGATGAAATTCTGGAGATTATGAAGCCCATGCTCAAGCGATATTCTTTGGAGCGCAAGGAGGGTGAACATTTTGGTGATTTCGTTATTCGTGTTGGTATCATCAAGGAGACTACTGAGGGGAAGACTTTCCATGATGATGTGAGTTTTTGTCCTTGGGTTTCTTGCGTTGTGCACTTTGCTAACATATTTCACAGGTCGCTGAAGAGGAATCTGACGAGGAGTAATCTTTTCAAATGGGTTCGGTAATGGCATTTGGCATACTTGCATGGAGATATCTAAGGCGTTTTAGCGGCGTAATCGATCGGTGGGTGCGATTGTACTCTGAAAGCTGCGATGACTTCAACGATGGGGAGGAAATGTAAATAGAGACGCTATACGTGATACCGTAGGCCAAAAAAAGGGTTATCAGTCAGCCATGCACATATTTTTTCTGGGGATAGTGAACTTGCCGAGGTGTAGAACTAGGCTGAGACGCTGATCAATGTATCGATTGTTTTCGGTTGTTCGTCCTCCCTGGTGGAGTTCCAACCTCACATTCTTAGACATATCTACGGTGGAGGACCTGCTGATCTGGGACAGGCAGTGTGTTGTGGGTGTGTTTGAATTGGTAAGTTATAGCTTTTGGGCGGGGCTGACGGAGGTGTTATTTCGGCGAGGAAGAGGAGCGAGAGGGAAATTCCGGTTTCTCGGCTGGAGTGATGAGTTGACACCGAGTTTACGGCTTCGGTGTCGTTATTGAAATCTGGATCGTGGGCGTGGGTTGAGGTTCATTGATAATATGGTACAGGAGGCTGACTCAATTCAGGACTGATCTGCAATAGGTACGAGAAACACTTTAGAGATTCGCACTGACGTAGAAGTCAACCTGGCGGCTTATAGCGATATTATTTTGGGAGTCCTTCATTCTTGTCTCTGGTTAAACGCACTAGCCTTTTTCTGTTTCTCCATACCGTATTAATTGGTTTAGAGCGCCCCCCTCTCCCGATTTTGGCATCATTGTGCCAGATTATCAGAGGGAATTGAGGTTAACGGGAGAGCTTCGTTCATGAACGAGACTCTTCCTTTTTCTGGGCCTCTGTCATTTTAAGCCTTATTGTGCCAGGACATTTAAGAGAATAGAAGTCAAAATCGGGAGGGGGGGGGCGCTCTAAAGTATGCGAAGTCATTTCAACTTCCGGCAATCTTCAATGCCAGAATGCTTGAATGAACTGGAGCAACAGTTAAGTTATTGAAGCTTGCCTTCTTTTAACTTTGACTTTAAGGGAGGGGGGGGGCGCTCTAAAGTATGCGAAGTCATTTCAACTTCCGGCAATCTTCAATGCCAGAATGCTTGAATGAACTGGAGCAACAGTTAAGAGGGGGGGGGGATCTATTTGCCGAGGTCCAAATCCGGGCTTCTGATTGGCCGGCGAAATTCGGACGCATCACCCCATCAAATTTTGAGAGCAGCGAACCCGACCCTCCTGTAATGCGCCACCGATAGAATTTCGAATAAATATGTATACTTATATTATATAATTAAATCTATTGTAAATAATTTAATTTAGCCAAATCGATCGATTATTCGTGGTTGCGTAGGACGTAGAAGTCAAATTCAGATGGCGTTGTTCGATGAAAGCTCGAATTATCTACTAAATCTGTATATCGAGGTTGAGTCTTAGGAGCCGCATTATACGTGCTTCTTCCCCTTTTGAATTCAGGGTTATATGTATTTTCTACTTACCTCCTATACGCCCTATTAATTCTATTACGACCCTAATACCACCAAAAGATCCCTCTAGGGGCGGGGGTGCGGGGGCCGGCCCCCGATTGAATTAAATGATCGAACAAAAAACGTAAAGTTAGAAGCTACGTCTGAATGTGCTCCTGCACGCATTAACCACCATTTATGCGCCACCAAAAGATTCCCCTGGGGGCGAGGTTTTTCTGGGGTAGGACAGAAAGGGAGGGAGCTTTCCTTCTACGTAGGAAGCCCTCCTGAGTTCCTCAGGAGGGTTCCGGAGGAGATGGCAAGGTTCCCCCTTTCTGGCCCCCAGAAACACCTCGTATTAGAAATCACTCGAATTTCTCAGTTCCATGGCGGTTTCTAGATTCTTTCTCGCAAGCTGAAATGTTGAGACCTGGTCGCGGAGAAACAAAAGACCTCAATTTGGACTATAGTACCGGCCAATTCCGATGGCCTGCGTTTATCGACTACTGTCTCTCCCAGCTAGCTCTGACGATGGCGACTGTGATATATATAAAGAGAAGAATATCCTATCATATCCTTATTTCTGATCAGCATCTCTTTTGAGTCTTTTCCAACACTCCCTCATACCTTCGAATCAACCAAACACAATCATGTTTTCATTTTCGAAATGCGGGAAGTTACTTGCGGTAGCATTTATGCTCACTTCTACTGCCAATGCAGCGGGATGCAATGCTGACAAGTAAGTCACCCATACTTTCCCAAATGAAAATAATATCAACTTACAATCACAACCAGTTGTTTCCGAGCACTCTTCCCATGTCCCATGGAAACAGAAGTATACGCAGACATCGCCTTCTGCGAGACCATCACTTCGGGAGGAATGACGGCGACAAACTATCCAGCTCGCGCAACCCAGGCTTGTGGCACGGCGCCGGACAGGTATATTTCGGCTTGCAAATGCGGACCGACTTGCGCTACGAATACTTTGGCTACTAGCACTGCAACGATGAGTACAAGTATGTCACACACAAGAGGTTCTAAGGCTTGCGCATGGACGCCGCACCCGCACAATCATTAGGCATTTGCTTAATTTTTATTTCAGCTTCAAGTGCCGTTTCGAGTACGAGTTCTGCGTCTACATCTACTTCAGACATTCTTTTAAGCACTTCTTCAGCTATCTTTTCAAGCACCATCTCTGCCACTTCAAGCTCCGCATATTCTTCAAGTCCCACATCTATTTCAACTCTCGCTTATTCGACCTCAGGCTCATCCTTCACTTCAACCTCCTCGATTTCTCCTTCAATCACTTCGACTTCTTCATCCTCGGCTACTACCTCAAGTGAAAAGAAAAAAATGAAGTCGAAGAAGTCAAAGGCCTCTCGACACTCGACTGTCACCTCGACTTCTTCAACCTGGGCTACTACCTCAAGTCAAAAGACAAAAAAGAAGTCAAAGAAGTCAAAGAAGTCAAAGAAGTCAAAGAAGTCAAAGAAGTCAAAGACGTCAAAGAAGTCAAAGACGTCAAAGACGTCTGACAACTCTACTCCCACCTCCTCTTCCACTCCTTCAAGCCCACCAGTAACGTCTTCGACTTCTACCTCCATCACTACATCAACATCCGTCGCTTGCTCACCTGCCCCAACGCCCACTGAAGGTCTCCTCTACGGCGATTTCGAATGCGGAATCGGCTCATGGACCATCCAAGTCCCCGACCCCGCAGCCACAGCCGCCGTAACATCCACCAACGCCAACACCGGCAACATGGCCTTCGAAGTTGATTTCTTTCCACCGGCTCAAACCCCTGACTACGGAGTCAGCGCAAGCATTTTCAGTGAGCCTATCCCCGTCACATCGGGTGTCAACTACGTGCTGCAGTTTGCCACCAATTTCGATAACCAGGATGCTGGATACATCGGTGTAGTGATTAACGACGCTCCTGTCTCGATATCAGATGCTACAGCTTTGGGTTGGGGTGCCTGGCATGAGAATAGCGTTTTGTGGACAGCGCCTGCATATGTATCGACGGCGGTTATCCGATTTGAGTTTCTTTTTGGGGAGGTGGCTTCGGTGGATAGGCTTGATAGTGTTATTTTTGAGCCTATTTTCACTTAGATTTTCGACAAGCAATTTCACTTCACGGTCAAGCGGATGTGGCACAATGGGGAGGGGGTGGATAGGATTTGCTAGATTTTGAGGATTGCGGTTTCTGGGGGGGGGGGGGGCGGCTTGGGGTTTAGATTTCTTCCATATTTTTACTCACATCTTCGCTGACCCTGACGGTTGGCGTGTGCTAGAATCCTTCAATAAGATTCGCTTCTCGGTTCTTACAATTCACTTTTTGACTCATGAGTTACCTGTGTGCCTTGAGGATTTAAACCAGGCGGGGAATAACCAGTTGCCCAAATTAACGCTATTGTACCTCCACTCGAGTCCCATCATAGAAGATTACAGTATGCATGTTTATAGAATTGGTCTTAGGGCCCGAGTCAGTACTCTGGGCTTGCGTGATGCAGGCAGATTAGCCTTTTCTTTCAAAATTGATTTATGGCAAATCTATATACCCCTTTGTTACCTATGAATTATTAGAAACTGAAAGGCTTGGAACAGTGAGCCATCTGTTGTTGAGGTGTTTTGTAAGCGTTAAGATGCGTCTAACTGGTGCGGCCGCTTAAGAAGGGGTAAATTCGCTTAGTGTACGCGAGAAAACCCCAGCCCTCCTTGAGATTTCGATCCACGTTGAGCTGTTCGCGAGAAGTGGACCACTGAAGGTTCATATTGCTGAATCAGACTGACGTTTGCGTTATCAAGGGTACCAGCGATATTTCAAAATATGACCGACCAAAAATGGACCGTGGATGTCAGAAGAGCAAAAGTGACAAATGAATTGCAATAAGCACAAGGGAATAAGTGGCCACACCGCAACTCAGATAAGAGTATAGTATGCAGATCGGAAATAGAGATTACTGGATCCACATATAGAATGTATCCAACAAAGTTCAAGGAGATAGATAAAATTCTGACCGCCACCTCAAACTTCACCCACAACTTGACTACTTTCCCACAGCGAACTGGTAACATACTCTCATAACTCCGCCACAATCAACTCCCACAAACACGTCATTCAAAAATTTCCCGTAACGTCCTATCATAACGCCATCACAACTTTCTCTCCCACTCGTTTCCCACAATCCTCCTTCAAAACCCTTCTCCACAGCCACTCCTCACCAGGTAAAACCACAAAACACGTGCTCTATAGCGCTGGAATGTTATAGCTGAGCGAAGATATCACTTATTCTGAGGAATACGCAGATGGACACTCTGAGCTTTGCCTTTGCCGTCGGTAGCAACGGCGGTCATGTGAGTCGAGGGATCTTTATCGCTCTCGTGGTCCCTCTCCCTGAGTATCTGTTAGCTATCATGGCTCATGAATGAATGGGAGGCGCTATACCTGAGGATCATCTCGGTTGCCCAAGTTGGTATAATATCTTCCGAAGCATTAATTGCTTTTTGGAAAGGAATTTTCATGGCTTCCGCCACGCGCTCAGGGCGAGTCCATTTGCTGGTCTCTGTGGCAGCCGAAATGTCGAGTTTTTGTGCCTTTCCAGAGGTCACCAAAGTCCCGAGAGACTTCTTCTTGATGATAGCGTTGAAAGCAGGCTTAGACATCTTCTAAAGCTGAAGAAAAGGTGGAATAAAACATGGTGTATAAGAGTGGCAGGGTCTGGTGCTCAGGTCGTTGATTTGAGGGAGTGATGGTAGCGTTTGAATTGGAATGTCTGGATCTTGAAGTCTGGGGGATATGTATGACTTCTACGTACTTGGCCCAAGTATTTATAACTCCCTAAGATACTTGCTTGACGCCCAATTTCTCAAATCTTAATCTACACCAACACGAAAGGAGAATGATGGAGGATATTTTGGGAACGTCGCGCGCAACTGAGTGTGATTCTTCTTGCAATAGGCTGACTTCCCTAACCTACCCGGTGTGACCAGACAGATTCGGGTTGGTAGAAGAGGTCTTGCCGCATATTAGCCTCAGCTGGCACAGGGCTACGAGAAAGCCAACAGAATAAACGCCTTCCAAGAATTAACTTGGTTTTGGAGCCTATCACACCTTTCCACGATAATTGGAAAGAGGCTCGAGATGCAAACGTAACCGCTCGAGCGGAGTTCTCACACGAAGTTCCAACATCTAGCACCAACATAGCCCGTATTTCATATTAGAACTGGCCAAAATCGAGAGGCGGTTCTAGATTCCAACTTGAAGCCAATGCGGGAAGAGTAACGCTGTGGAATCGTTAGAGTGGAGTTCCAACATAAAGTTATGCTCTAGCAGATAGCGCGGTAAAAAAAAGTTAATACCAACATGGAGACGCCGTAGTGGGGCTCAACTGAGCCTTTCCGGGGCTGCCAATAAGGTCTAGCAACTACTTGCGACCGCAGCATCTAGCCAGGGATGTGACAGGGCGCAAAAGTGTTGGATATACGTAAAACATGGCGAACTCTATGATTGAACCTACTAACTTCAGCGGCTTTGCTACGCTGGGTATTGATCCAATTCCCCTCATCGAACCGCCGGGTTGGAGATGTTAAGATCAAATGTTTTGCCGCATGAAGGACCCGAAACTATGACCGCTGAAGAACAGGCATCGCTGCGTCAGATGGAACCAACTATATTTGCATGGTTGGAATAGCTTGCATAGCGAAAGGCAATAATGGGGTTGTGGTAATCTTGTTAACTCGAGTGTCTTTCTCTCCTTTGTCGGAGACACTCTTGTACTAATGTTTGGGGACGTGTGCCTGGGTTCGTTTGGCTGGTGCACGTACTAAGGTATTAACTGTATCTAGGCATAGAATTTGAGCATGTATCATATTCTTAATTCTATGCCTAAATCCAGTTAGTACCTTGGCATTATAGGGGGCGTCCCCAAACATTAGTTCCAGAGGTTCTACGAGCAACTACGGCTGTCGGCTAGTAATCGAGGGATATCCAGATTAGGGTTGTGGGTTGTGGGCTGTTGGTTGTTGGTCGTTGGTCAGCAACCGCGTGAATTGCTTTTGTGTGGTCCGTGCATGTCGCGCCGACGCACGCGAACGCTGTTGCCAGTGTGTTCGACCCCTTCTATCAATTCATCTCCCCCCTCTCTCTCCCTGATGAAATATCCAACGTAATCGCAAACGGATTATCGAAATCAACCCAAATATTTTCATAATTAAATCTCGGCAGGGCCTCACGAGTCCTTGTCGATGGCTTCGAAATCACTGTTTCACTTAGGTCAGCTGATCAAGGGGACCTCTGATACCTACAAAATCACAAAGCAGGTCACCGAGTTCGTCTACTTTGCTGTGTAAGTCTTATGAAAACTGCAATAACTCCCATGAAGCTGATGTGGAAATAAGATGTCAGAAAGAACAGCCGGTAGTGGTTAAAAGTGTCGAGGGCCATTGGCGTCTCCACAATGAACGCGATATTTTACGACGTTTGCAAGATAAAACACCTGCACTGCGCCGTCTCGTGGACGAGATCAAAGAGCCTATCGAGCCCCCAGCCATTGTACTCGAACACATGGATGAGTATATCACCAGGGCGTCCCGGAAACAACGTCTCACGAGACCTGAGATCAAGCAAGTTGCCAAAAATGTTCTTGGAGCTTTGCAAGTTCTACATGAAGATGGTTATGTCCACAGTGGTATGCTTCTTACCGGTCCTAACTTGTGTTACGTTTCTGAATGACAATTTAGACGTCAAAACAAGTAATATCTTGGTCAACTATGGGACAGGAAAAGACCGCTTCTCTGAAGTAAAGCTCGCAGATCTCGGAGGTACGGTCTCGACGAATTCCGAGTTCGCAAGAGGTGGTGAGATGACGGGAACAGATCTCTTCCGTGCACCAGAAGTGCATTGCGAGATCCCATGGGGCACCCCGTCTGATATATGGAGCTTCGGGGTTACAGTGAGCGCTCATTTTGCTGTTTTCCTGTCACAATTTACTAACAATACTTAGCTGATTAATCTCATTTGGGGACTCAACTTTCACATATTTGAGCCTGAAGAGGTTCAGGAACAAGATGAGGCATACAACCTCCATATTATTGCAAGACAGCACCAATTCTTCGGGCCTTTCCCCCAATCCTTCATTGAAACTGCCGATGAAGATACACAACAGGCAATATATTTTGCGATGGCATTGGATCCAGTCCAGAAAGTGGCGGCTTTTCAATACGTCAAGGAACGTGAAATCTGTGCTGCAGATAAAGCTTTCATACTTCGAATAATGAAGATTGATCCGAAAGATCGACCCACGGCAAAGGATTTATTGGAGGACGAGTGGTTTACAGAAACGTCGGAGAGGACTGTGGGGTGGTATTCGAAGGATGTGTGGGAGAAGATGCAGAGTGGCCGAGTGTGACCGACTGTGAGCGAGAGCCGGTAAGCTTTGAATTTCATATTCAAACATCCACTGTTGCATGCCCTTCAGAAATATATGCATGTATTATATTCAAACCTAAGATGCCTTTCGGCTTCCGGTACACTATCATATCCAAGATCCACTTTATGTATCACCATTCTCCCGGTAAAGCCTCATCCGCATGTCGATCCTTCCCAGCATCATTACTACCCTCAAGATGCACCTCTTCAATCGGCGATAAACTTCTCGGAATACGATCGTCTTCTGAATGTGGAGTGTCGCCACCGCCCTCTCCATTCTCAAAATTGATTCCTTCAGGCTGCATCATTTTTGCCGCCAGCCGATCCACAACCTCATCTTCCTCATCTCTGACTGTGGGGTTGAGATCTCGGGCAACAGGATCTTCACCCTCTGCTCTCTCTCTGGATGAGTGACGTCTCTGAAATCGTTTACCATCGTCTGACTCGCTGCTGGCTCTGTAAAGGTCGTCGCCGAGAACGTCAAATTCTTCTCCTTGAGAGTCAACTCGTGCTGTAGCTCGCTTTCTTTCAGTCCTTGGTCCACGTATGATTTCGTAGTCATCGTAGTAATCATCGTAAGTGCTTCGTCGTGCTGTATTGCTCTTTTCATTTTTTCTTCGCGATTCAGTCGTCGTGGGTCGTTTTTGATCGGCTGGTATAAACACAGAATATGGATTTCCATAAACGGGATCTCTAGACGCCTCTGTCATATTTGCGTTAACCGGGATGAAATTATGATGATATTGTGCTGGATAGTAACGGGATGGAGGTGGCGGAGGGGGCGGGGGAGCAAACGTATAATCTTGAGGTTTGGATTGATTGTATGCTGGGGGGATGTATGCTGGGGAAAAGTACTCCGTCGGATAGAAGCCTGAAAATGTAGTAGCGGGCTGGTAATATTCCGGCTGCGGTCTTGGAGCTTCGTGGTATGATCGCCGGGGTGTATTTTCTTGACTATACGGTCCATCATGTGGCAGTATGATAGATGGACGCCGAGAGGTAAATGACGCATGTTTCTGATGGGAATGCGTGCGTGGTCTCATTGAGTTTTTTCGTGGGCGCACTATATCTGTATTTTCTGAAGCATTACTTCTTATCGAAGCAGGGCTCGCGCTTCTGGATCCGATGCCATTTCCGAAATCCGCCTTCTTTTCGTACTTGAGGACGATGTATGTCTCGTTAATACCTCGTTTCTCATCTTCAACGCGAAACTTGAATGGGCCAAACTTAAGCGATCTCCCATGCTCAATACCTTTGGGAAGCTCAATCGATACTATGGACCAATCGTACATAGGCTTTGTTTCTGCTCTCTCATCAAGTAGATCTCTAATACAGAACATGACTCCGGGTGAAAGTGAGCGTAGTGCTTCCCAGACGGGCTGGTGTGCTTTTGGGCGCTTGTGATTTCCCGTTTCTGACTCCATCAAGGCCTTGATCATTGATGGTTGCGGTAATGGAGCTGGGACCAGCTTCCCTTCTAGAGTTTCAGGTGCTACAGTAATGTACCAGCTTTCCAATCTGGCAAACCCTGTCGTCGTTGCTGGGTCGCGCCATGCTGATGGTACAGTAAGGTTGCTACTAGTAGAAATCCTTTCGCTTTGGGTACTGCTAGACCGAAGCAATCTTCTACGCTGAAGATGAGCATTATATACTGAAAAGATAGGATGTAGAACCTACTTCAAGTTAGGGAATCTAGACTTTTTGGCCGCATTCGGATCCTTCGGTTTCTTAGAGGTGATTCCTGTCACTGCCGCCTCTGCAGTGACTTGGGTATCCTGGCGGAGAACAAATTCCCTGACTCTCGGATATATGTCCTCAACGATAGAATCGGCCTTTTCTTGGCCAAGACCTTCCTTCTCTAATTTTGCTCGCAGACCATCCCTTTTCTTCTTCGTCTCAGCTTCGGTCTTCTGAGCTTTGGCTACGTAATCTTTAATGGCTTTTTGTTCAACTTTCTTTTGCTTCTCGTCTTCCACCTCCTTTTTCTTCTCTTCTTCAGCAAGTACCAATATCCTATTCTCCTCTTCCTCTCTTTCTTCCTCTTGCCGTAGAAATCTCTGATAAGATTCGTCACGGTCGTCAAATTCGTTATTGTCGTATCTGCTGTAAGAGCGAGAGCGAGAGCGACCATATGACCTTCGTGGGGTATTTACCGGGTAGGGCTTCTCGCTGCGTTTGTCTTGTGCTCTTGAAGTCTTCCTGGCATTATGCTTTCTTGCTTCTAGAAGCCCGCGGTTTGCCCGGCGGTATGTAGTTTTTTCCTTCTCCGTAATTCTGTATTCTGTATCAGAAGGGGTAGAAGTTGCGGGGTGGACTACGCGAAAACTTACGATATTCCAATCATGTATAAATTGTGAACAAAAATGAGATTCTGTTTGATCCTTTGTAATCTTCTCCGTGTCAGAACTTACTTTACTTCTATATACTAGTGTAAAAAGGCGGAGATGCATAACTTCCTCGATTAAGTAGCCCCGTTAGGGTCTCACTTGAGCCGGAGTACACGCCGAAATAGAAGGGAAACATATCAAGATTGGTGACCAAAAAACGATGAAGTTATTTGCCCTATTTGATTTGAGAAATTGCAAGATGTGCATCAAAACAATAAAGCATGCTCGGGGTCGGGAGACAATCATAGCCGGAATGGGTTGGAAACTTAACGTACTCGGCTTTGCAGAGCTCGAACTTGGGCTTGAACCTAGGCCACATCACCTTCTCAAACCTCGTTAAATCAATCTCACTTTCCGAAATCGACTGCACCACGATGCCCTTTCCCTTCGGACTAGCCTTCTGTAGCAACTCGCTCACGGTCTTTATGACCCTGGTACAATCGTCAACAGACTTCTCAGCCAGCCATAGCCCGTCGGAATCCCAACCCTTCGTGTCGTCATTTTTTCTGATCAAACTTTCGAGTCCACGGAGATGATGGAGTGTAGCTTCGATTTCGCTCGAGAGGCTAGCTATGTCGTCTGGTGCTGCAGAGACTGCTGACACGTAGGTATTTAGCGCCGACGCTAGACTAAATCCAAGCTCTATAACGGAAATTATAGCGCTCACTTCTCCTATGGCCGCCATTATCGATAGTCGTGGGAAAAGATAGGCGCAAATCTTGGAAGGTGTAAATACGACGTACAAATATTTTTTCTGGTTTTTTTACAAGTCTGCCGAAAATTAGGCTGGCGCCTGGTGGCTGAAAATTAGGTGAAGTGTCAGCCCCCATCTATACTACTATAGCTTAGCGCTGCAGGTTGCTTCATGCAATGCAAGGCGAGGGCTCGGCAGCTTATGCAGATGCACATATTCCGGTACCTCCATCGTATCCATGAGGTGCACATACCACTGCAATGTATAACTTTCAAGCTCCTAAGGCTAATACTCTTTTAGTTCTATACACAACACAGATGACACTAAACAGGTAATCGCTTACCAAACTAGCCTTACGGTAATACAGTACACCACCTGTGATGCCAGAAATTTTGGAATTCAGAGGCATTTGATAGAACTTAGCGAGAGACCCTCGGGTACTCATTTTCAAGTGTCATTAGGTATATTAACAATGTTTATGGTGCGATTCCTGTGGCACTCCTCAAATCCTTCGTATTACCGAGAGGATACATTAACAGAATTACGAACCTTTATGCGATCCAATTCTATGCTCCTTTCTTCTCCCCTAGAAGTCTCTCTGGAGACTCCGCCTTCGATCAAATTCTCCACACCAGCTTCCAGCCAGACAATGTTCTCAGCAGAAGCAGAAGGATCCTGCCCTGACCTTTTGTTTGAGGAATCGTTCCTTGAGTTTTTGGGACTTCCAACAGAGAAATACCATTTGATGTTTTCAACCAAGGATGAAATACTGCGAGCTCGTCCCATCAAGGGTCCATAGCAAGGGAGGTTTGCGCAGATTGTTGAAGCGCAGGCTTCGATTCCAGACCACATGATGATGTTTACTACAGCAGCTGAATGTTGGTTAGTGGCTGGTTTCACAAATTTGGAGCAGGAAGTCATACTATCGAAGTTGACAGCGTAGTTTCCTTCGATATCGGCCATCTGGAAAAGTACAGTGTATGCTAGTCGTACTATAGAGGAGACCACACAGCTAAAACTGTCAGTTCTCTCCAAACCCGAAAGTGACAAGATGACCTACAAAACGCCCAGTCCAAAAATTGCACCAACACCGAGTTTCTGGTTTCCGCTAAGATGAAGCCTCCGAATGAAAAAACCCGGCAAAGTCAAGATGCTAACATCAATGACGATATCTGTCGCACTGGACAACACATACATGACAGGATAGTTGGTCGTCGGAACGCACGCTGTCCAATTGCAAGACAAAGGCCACACTTGTATAATAGTTACTCTCTCCTTTGTACGACTTCCTTGGGCTTCCAAGAGAAAGGTCGGGCTGATGAGGATAGCCCCCCTTTATGTATATAACTCCACTCTCTTAAACCCAGGCTCACCCCTGGCGTCCTTTGCCCAGTACTGGGATCTCTAGGACCGGGCTGGCTTATTCTACGGAATATTCAAAGCCCGGCTCCGCCGGACGTTAAATATTTATAAATAAATAAATAAATATATCGTTAATTTTCATCGGATTCGTCGGATTCGTCGGATTCGTCGGATAACCTTCGGAACCCTATATGTTATCCGAGCCTTGCCGAGTGCATGCGAGGAAAGCTGAGCATTAAACCTTATAATAAAACTTACTTCCTTTAACCCTAAATAACTTAATGCGACACCGATAGAAAGTTTAATAAATGGAATAGCTAATAGAACTTTGAAAGCATTATTCAATAATATATTTTTTATATATAAAGATTTACTTTTAATTAAATAATTAAGATTAGAAGTATTAAACCCTTACACATCTAAGTTACCCGGAGAACACGAAAATTTTAGGACCAGATTTTTTAAAATAATTCTAATTTATTTATAAGATAGAATTTAATTATTAAGAAAAATAATCTATAATTTAATAGATCTTTCTATATCTTTTCTATTTATTAAAATAATTATTAAATATTATTATTAAAAAGTATATATTCTTAATTATATTTTAAAATTATATATTATAAATATAATTAAAAGCACGATTAATATATTAAAAATATAATTAGATTCTATTCTAATAAAGTAAAAAGCTTAATAATATTCTAATAATATTAAATTATAATTAATAAGTAAGAAAAACTAAATATAATATATAAAATATCAATAAATAAATTAAGAGAATATATTAAAATTAGGTTATTTATTATAAGAAATAAAATAAAATAAGAATATTAATAACGGATATATAACCCCTAAATTATAAGATTATATAATATAAAATATATAATTTATAATATTTAAAAATATATATGATTTATTATCTTAATAATAACTATTATTAAATTTTATAATTTATAATTTAATTTAAAGTTTTAACTTTTCCGATTATATAAATAATCTTTTTTTAAAATTTAATGAAAAAATAAAATAAGAATTTAAATTTAAAATTTTTTAAACTAAAAATAAATTAAAATAATCCTTATAATATTTATTATACCTTATATATCTCGACCTACTTTAATATTAATACTATTAAAAATATATAAACGTTATTAAAAGACTTAAAACTATCTATTAATATAAAAATTATTTAAAAATAATAATATTTAATTAATATATTTTAGAATCCTTAAAAGTTATTATTAATTAAATAAATATAAGAATTACCTTTATTATCTCTTATAATATTATATTCGGAAATTAATTTAAAATCAATTATTTATAATTTTTTCCTTAAACCTTTTTTCTTATTTACGGTTATATTAACTTTTTATTTCTAATATTTTCTCTAAAAAAATCTAATAAATAATTTAAAAGAAAATATTAAAATAATTTATAAAATATAATAATTATATATAATAATTCTTTTATATAAGAAAATAAAAATAAAAATTTTTTAAAAAAGAAAAACCTTAAGAAAATTCTTTTGAATAATAAAAATAATATAATAATTAATTTAAAAGAGAATAAAATAATAAAAGAAAAGATTAATAAAAATAAAAATAAAATATTACTAAAAAGAATATTAAATTTAGAATTAAATAAAAAAAAATAAAAAATTATTAAAAATATTTAAAAACCTTAACCGAAATGTTTAAAAGATTTTAAAACTTTTAAATAATAATATAATAAAATTAATATTAAATTTAAAGCTATAAAATTAAAAAATCTATTATAAAATACCTTTAAAAAATAATCTATCTTCTCCTTTAAAAGAAATATAGAATTTATTATTATAACTTCTTTGAATACCCTTTAATCTCTATCCTAATATATCTTATATATTAGAGAATCCTCTTTATTCTTCTCTTTAAACCCTTTATTAAATCTATCGATTTTAATTCTACTTCTTATAATATTAACCCTATTATTTAATATCTAATATTCGGTATTAGAAATTAACCTTTCCTATATAAAATATTATTCTAAACTTAAAATTCTTCTAATATAATTTATTCTTTTTAAAAGAAAAACTGAAAAACAAATTAAAACTATTTATAATATTAAATTAATTAATATATTAAAAAAACTTTAAAAAATAATCTAATAAAAAGCTCTTCTATTATAATCTATTATTCTTATAAAAACAAAAAGAATTCTATAATAATCCTTATTTTAAATATAAAGAATTTTTATTATAATTAATTTTTTTAATTATATTAAAAATAATCTTAAAATAATAGAAATAATTCAAATCATTATTACTAATAATAGTTTTAGAAAAATTTAAAAAGATTAGAATATTCTATAATAAATTAAAAATTATAAAGATTTATAATTAATATCTTCTTCTAAAAAAGAAATATACTTAAAAACCTTTTTAATATTTAATAATAATAATATATAATTCTAAATCCGAATCTTTATATAAGTTAATAAATAAAATATATCTCTTAAAATTTTAAAAAATATTATTAAAAGCACTTTAATTAAAAAACTTAATAGTATAAATATTAATATCTAAATAAAAATTATAATTAACATTAAATAACCCGATACTCTAATATAATATATTATTTATATAATATTTCCTAAATTAGGCCTTAAATCAATTAAACCGATTTCATTTATAATTATTTAATAAATAATAATTCGAAAAGGTTTCTATTATATTAATTATTAAAAAAGAATTTATATTAATAATTATAAATATATTAATATTATCGAAAATAAGAATTATAATTTCATCCTATATATAAAATCTTTATATTATTAAATAATAAAATTTAATCCGAAAAATCCTTTAAAATAAATAATTAAAAATTACTTTAATTTTAAATCTATTATAATCTTTTTTTATAATAAAACCACCTTTTAAACTTATAATAATATTAGTAAATCCTAGATTTTATTTAATTAATATATATTATAAAAAAAAGAAATAAATAAAAATATATATTAATCGGATTTTATTAATATATTTATTAATTAATTAAATTCTATATCTAAAAGATTACTTTATAAGAAAAATTATAAAAATTATTAAATTAAAGAAAATATAATAAAATTATTAAAAAGAATTATTCGTCTTCTAAAAAAATTATACTTTAATTATTAATTCTTATTTCTTTTTAATTATTTAATAAATTATAAATCATTTATAAAAAATACCTTAAATATTTTATATATTAAAAAAGAATAAAGGAATATAACTAATTATAGGAGATAAATAATATATTAATAATATAAGTTAAAAAATTAATTAATAAATATAAAAATAAAAAAAATAAAAAAAACCAGAAAGATTTATTTAAAAAGAATTAAATAATCTTAAAATAATTAAAGAATTAGTTAGAAAACTCTAAGTAAAAAAGACCTAAAAGGTAAAAAAGTAATTCAATTAAGAAATAATTATTATAAAAATAATAAAGTTTCTAACCTTTTAATTACCCTTAAAAAATAAATAAATAAAGAAATCTAAAATTATTAAAAAAACCAAGAAAATTATTAAGAAATAATATATTAAAAGAGCTTTTTATTAGATTAAAATTAATTAAAAATTAAATAAAATTCTCGAAAAAAAAGGATTAATAATAGAAGATTATTCTTTAAATATTTAATATAAATAACCCTTTAAAACATAAACTATTAAACTTATATACTAAGAAAAAAAAGATTATTATTTATAAATAATTATAATAAATTAATTAAACTTTCTAATATAAAAATATAAAATTATTATTCTAATTAAAGAAATTAAATATTTAATTAAATTCTTGAAATTCTATTATAAATTTAATATTATTAAATTCTTTTAAAATATTATTAAATATTAATATTAAAAGAATTATAATTATAATTTTAATTATTTATTTAATCGAATTATTAAAGATTAATAATAAATTAAAATAAAAATTATTCATTAATAATAATATTAAATATAAGAATAAATTAACGTATATAATAAAAGAAAAAATATTATTAAAGTATAAAGGATTATTAAATAATTTATTAAAACTAAAAAAAAATATTATAAGAATTGTTGGAATTACCCCTGTAGCGTACGGAAAGAGGCTTATCCTTGCCAGACTACCCTGTTGCAGCGCATAATCGTGATCTACAGAGAAATCTGCGAC
>QYAP01000705.1:0-19584 GCA_003988905.1 Hymenotorrendiella dingleyae
ACCGAACGAACCCGACTCTTGTTTTACTTCTTGACCATTATAGCCTACCGAACCCGACGTTGACCCGACTTCCTGAGCCAGGAATCCCGCATCGTTACACTCAGTCTCGCATACTGACGTAGCGTTCGTCTCGTCTTTTTGCAGCACAATGTACTTCTCTTTCCCAACGAATGGCTATGAGACAACGGCCAGGCGCCACCTGTAAATGATAAGGATAGTCTTGTTGCAACCAAAATATTTCGAACAGTTGAAACATCGAAGCTGCCAACGCAAAAAAAGAAAACCATCAAGCGGATTGCCAAAGCTTGCGAACTCTTGCTCTTCAAAACAGCCGCCACGGTCTCTCACAATAAGTTTCATTAATGACGAAATATGTAAATGCAGCTATTGCAATGAGAAAGCTGGCTTATGTGCGATGCGAGGATTGCTTGCTCTCGAGTCAGTGCGGTGGCCGTGGTGAGTGGCAGATGATGTTTTGCCACTGTAGTAGCTTTAGCTTGAGGCTTTATAGCGTTGATGACAACCGCCATGAAACTCCCTAGGCTACAGTACCAATGCCAAGCGGAAGCTCCATCGTAGTTATTCTGCAAGTTGTGCTTTTTCCTTTTGCCTTTGCGAGCTGGGAAATTTATACCGCAGTGACGTCATCATTGGGAAACAGCTCTTATAATCGCCGCAACCCTTTCGCAGACTAATTTATTTTGAAAATCAACTTTTGAATAACGACAAAATGGGGTTCTTCGCATTCCTCGTTGGCACGATCCTGACGCTCATCCACACCTTCCAAGTTGCCTTTGCTGGGTACAACTTGTACCTTTCCTCTATCGCCGTCCGCAATCTATTGGAATGGGAAAACGCAGGCAAGAAAGCAGCAAAGCACTCGGATACAGCAGCAAATCAACTATTCAAAGTTAGGGCTACGCAAGCAACTGGAGTAATTGCTGTAAGTCCCATCTCCACCTGCCCATGAACGCTCCCAATTCGAAATCGCAACACCAAATCACACAGCATTCTTGAAACAAAATACGAGTGTTTGACTAATATCAAAACAGATTCTCACTTCCCTGGCCACATCTCTCGCTCTCACATTCGGCATCTGGTCATCACGATCCCACGGCGGCTTCATCGCAGTGCTTAACATCGGAGTCTTGATCGCTGCCCGGATCTACGTTGGAGAATTCTGGAGCAGCAGACCGAAGATTCCAGTACCGGGGGTCGGAGGATACAACGAAGCAATTTCCAAGACGCAGGAGGTGAGGTTGAGCATGTTGTACTTGATTGGGACTTGGATGTTGTCTGGACTTTTCGCGTTGATGTCGTAGAGTTGAGGAGCTGAGGAGGCGGGGACAATTTGGGAACAGGTGGGGCGGCCAGAATCGCAGGGTAGCCTGGTTGTGAGACGTGGGCGGCTCGAGCCGAGGCATGTTCGCGCGCGGTCTTTTGCTCATGGCGGCACGTCAGCAAGACAAACAAATTGTACAAATACAACACCACACCATCTATGCTTCTGCATTTCAATGTCATTGATTTCTCCTAAGGCGAGATTCCCTGCATCAATACTTCGATTACCGAGACAACTTGTCAAGTTGCGCGCGACGCAAATGCCCACACTCTGATGGCTAACATATTTCCATAGTTCAATAATTCATCACCACCCAGAAACACGAGTAAGATACCTAGGTAGTCTCCGCAGTCCTCTCGAAAAAGCTACGATTGTTCCGACTAGGCCTTCCGCCTGTATGATCTGCATTCGCTCACAATTTTGCTCTTCTCGATGTAGAATCCCGGAACGGTAAACTTCTGCCGAATTTCCAACACGAGCTGCAAAACAAGTTTCTTTTCCCCGGCGATCCCAGCATCTATTCTTTCGAATTGCGAATATATCAGGCCTTCGCTGAACCACATAATTGCAGGACGCAGAAGCGAGGCACGTCTAAGATACCGCGGAGGTTGAGAGGCGTTTGGGAATGGGGAAGTCCTCACATCTGCGATCGTCAGAGCAAGTGCCTCGTTCTGGTGGAATACACTTCCAAGTGGCTTGGTACAATGGCAAGCTGCTGCTTCTGTGCCGCAGCCTATGTTCTCCTCCGTTTCTGGTTGCCTTAATGCTGGGAATTCTGCTGCTACGTCATCGTTTTTATATTTTGGTTTTTGCGACTTTTGCTGCAGTAAAGAATTTGCGACTTTTTGCTTGCATTCGAACGTCTTAGGCTTTCATCTATCGCATGATTATTGCTTGCCTGTCATGTCTTACGCTTATTTGATGGGCTGCGGCTGCACTTCAATCAGTCCAAGCCCCTTCTTTTTCTGGAAAAAAAAGAGAGGAAATAGGGAAGAAAAGCTCTAGTTGTTTATAAAACTTGATGAATACCATTATTTGGAAACGGGTTTGCCATCGCTTTATGGGAATGTTGTGCTCGTGGTCAGCTTACTCCAGCGAGTAGTCATTTGGGAAAGGGTAATACGCCACGGGGAGACATCGTGCTTCCCTTGTATTTAACGCCACCAGTATTCGCGCTTGTCTATACTTTTATCTTCAGCGCGGTTCTTAGATTCGATTAGCTTCTGCTATTTTCCTTGCAACTCTTTCTGGCGCGAGCATTATTGCGACTGATTCCGAAGCTACGGTGGACTTGGGACTTGGCTATTAAAACGACCCAACCTGCACGTTCCTCATGCCCACAGCTCCTGCGAACATTTTGATGTCTCCTTGCGGAAGAAATGCGAGACATCGACGATTTCGCTACTATCAGGAGCCATGATAATCGTTTTACAGGTGGTCGATTGCGTTTCGTGCGATCTGTGGAAGGGTGAGCACATCTTTCGGTTCGGTACTTCTTTGCGTATCAAGATTTATGTCCTGGGAAACAAACGCTTACCCATTTCACGGGTACCAATTCCAAACAGATACCCGTCTGGCTCTTGAACAACGATACACTGCTTCAAAATCTCTTGTGGTCTATTATGTTCTCTACATGAGGGAATTTATACTCTTCCGGTGGCGATGAACTACCGAGATCCTTCGGCTTCTAATTGCCGTTGGGTTTTATGTTGTCGCCCTCCTCCGTGCTCGGTTGGTGCCGGCGGGAGAAAAAACTACAGTACCGACAATCTGTAAGTGGGAATAGTCCGGTGAAAAATATAAAATCGGGCTTTCTGTATACTTGGGAAGGATCAATAATAATTCTACCAAGTAGATAGGTTTTGCTTCTCCGATCCACGCAGGCGCTGATGTCACTACCGTCGGCGACTAGAGGTAGCTACAAACGCAAATGTTGAATTCTGCGTTGGGACCAGGTTATTTATCCTTTCCGCTGCGATACACGTCCCCACCAATTTCCTAAGCGAGATCAAAGACTACCTTTTCTAAATTATATTATAAATCCAACTTTCAATATCTTTTTGAATGGATTTCCTAAGAATCAAGTTTGGAAGCAAAATGATGATTTTACTAAAGGGTCTTATTTTTGGATTGTTGATATGTTATTCGCAGCTAAACAAAGTTGGCTCGGATATAACGGTCCGAGATGTGCTGGCGGCTATCGCAGCGGAAAGGATCTAGACGTAAAGCCGGGTCATAAGAGACCGCTCTTCCGACCTCTCACCAGTCAGTATCAGCGCGTATTCTGCGGGGAAAAAACGAACCAGATCTTGGGCTGATCGAAACTTTGATTCCTGCGATTCGTTAGTAGCAGCTGAGGGCTGGTCCTTTCGAACCCAACGCACACCTTCGATACATGAGCTTTGCTTCTCATGCGCGAAAAAAAGAACGCTAGTGAAGTATATCTTCAATTCTCCTGATAATGGAGAGCAGCACGCCAAGAGGAACTTTGGGATCGGGCCCTATAAAGCTCATCTTCCGACGACGCGCAACTGTCCCAATAACTTACCTCATAAGGCTGACTACAATTCTCAATCCTGTCGCAATTTGACCTGTTATGTGCATTCCCTCGCACCCTTTTCAGCCTCGTGGCTCACAGCTGCGAAACTCGCTCCTGATTTCAGTTGAATCCTGTCAGATCTTTATCTCTGCGCCGCTCCCAATTCAAACCCCCAAAGCTGAGCCCGTCTCGCGCGTCAGCATTCTCCATACCCAGAAAGGAGTGATGATCTCTTAGCGAGCCTATCCCGCGCTTCCGCGCTTCTGAGCTATGACATCCTCGTATGTCCGTTGCGCCCCTTACAATTCTCACTCGCTCCCTAAAAACATAGAAGCAGCTAAGCCACCGCAGTAGCTCGCAAAAATTCCTCTTTGAGAAGACAACACGATGCCAGCCCTTAGTAAGTGCATGTCGCTGTAAGGCTAATCTCCCTTTTCCTTGTTTCATAACGTACTGGCACTCTATAAAATGCAAATATCTATTTACATTATCCCGTTCTTTCTGCAATTTGAAGATCTTCTCGTATTCCTATCTCTATATATCAACATCGCTCCTTCTTTTCTCCTGCATCTTTCTCTCTGTTGACTACTCAGCAATTATCTTTTTTACAACATTCTCTATCGTCATGTCTACTACGACTTTTGCTTCGTCGACATCCAGCGCTACTTCAACATCGACAGTATCATGTGTCTCTGCAACTGCAACGGATAAAAATGGTTACACGCCAGCAGGCACTTGCGATGCATTCTACGATTACTATCCCTCATATGGAGCAGCCGTGGCTTTCACTGGCATATTCCTTATTCTGACTCTTGGTCACCTGTACTATGCCATGAAATTTAAAAAGGTCAGTGAGGACTTTCTCGCTTCTACACCACTTCCTCCCCCGTCTTTTGGGAGAGCGGTAGACGACAAGAGAGCATGAAACACTATGAAGAAAACACGAAACTAACATTATGTGTAGGGGTTTTGCTGGGTCGTAATTCTAGGAACATCATGGGAAGCCCTCTCCTTCGGCCTCCGAAGCTATTCAACCCGTAACCAAAAAACAGAATGGGCATACATAGGCTCCCAATTCCTCGTCCTTCTCTCACCCCTCCGTAAGCCTCCCCTCCCCACCAAGCAACTCCAAACCCAATCCCTTCTGCTAACCACTTACTCACCAGTCATCAACGCATTCGACTACATGGTCCTCGGCCGCATGGTCCACTACTATCTCCCCCTCAAAAAGATCGTCGGCATCCCCGGCTCCCGCTTCGGTCTCTATTTCGTCTTCCTCGACGTCTTCGCTTTCCTCGTTCAAGCCCTGGGCATCTCGGATTTTATTAGTCCTAGTGCGTCGGCGTCCAAGGTTAAGACCGGGAAACACATTTTTGAATTTGGGATTATAGTGCAGCAGTTTTTCATCTTCTGTTTCTTTGGATTGGCTATTTTCTTTCATGTCAAGATGGCAAAGTTACAGAGATTGGGACAGCCGACGAAGAGAGGCTGGAAGGGGTTGACGTTTGCGCTTTATACGAGTTTGACTTGTATTACTGTAGGTTTTCCTTTTCTTGTCTATGGAGCTCCGAGGCTTCAAAAGTAGCAGCTGATACTAATATGAACCTCTAGATCCGCATCATCTACCGCCTCCTCGACTTCACGGCCTCGAAAACCTCGGGCCTGCCCACCCACGAAGCATACATGTACGTCTTCGACTCAGCACCCATGGCCATCGCCATCGCGGCCCTCGTCATCGTCCATCCCGGTAAAGACATGACAGGCCCCGACTCTGTATTCCCTTCTAGGAAACAAAGGAAAGCTGAGGCGGCGGCTGCGAAGGCGGGTGGGCTTGGGGGTGGGTTTGGGGGGGCTCTTGGTGGTGATGCTGGGAAGTTGCTCGGCAGTGAGTATTCGAGTTTGCATGGCCAGAGTAATGTCGAGTTGCATGAGGGCGTGGGAGGGGGGAGACCGTATGATCCTCCGGCTTATTTGGGGGCGCAGGGGGGTGGGCAGTTTGAGAGGGTTGGGGGACCTCGGGGCCCTCGGGCTTACCAGGCTTATGGGGGGAATAATGTTTAGATTGATGGAGGTGGGAGGGAGATGAGGCGGGATGTAGTTGGTTGCGGAGTCCCTGAAATGGTTTTTTTTTTGGAGCGTGGGGAGTTTTTGGAGTTTGTCTTTCTGGGGATAGAAGCTTATTGTTTTTGAGGGGAATTTTTCCGCGATTTGCAGAGTGGAGTGGATGTAATGTGGAGCAATTGTAACCTTTATGAAGGGCCGAGGAAAGAAATATTGAATTGTTGCTGTGACAGGAGGTGGGAATTTGTATTTATCTTAGATGGCATTTAGACCGGTGCTATGGACATTTAAATCTGATATTTTGGTAATCTATTCCTTTGCACAGAACTAAACCTAATACGCATTCTTGTGGAGTGGTATTAATGTATGCTCAAGACTTTTGGGTGGTACGTTCTATTTATCATGAAATCCATCGTGGGGGGTTCCGCGTGGGTTGATCACAACTCGCTTACCCTGCGATCACTGATTCACCACTGGGGCGGCGACGGTCAGATCGGGCATATGGCTCGCGAAACTGCGGCTATGATTTCTATCGCTTTGGGGGAGTAGAGGTTTGCTTTCCGTGGATACGGTAGAAGCCGGCGTGCGGAAGGGAAATTTTGCACGCGAGGCTGATCGCAGGGTAAGCTAGTTGTATAAGTGGGGGATGGATTTCGTTACTTTTTACCCCCCCCCCCAAAGAGTGTTCTTAATGTATCGCCTAATATCCTTCTCCTCTATTTTTCGAAGTGTTGTTTAGCTTCCTTTTGCTTATAACGAAACGAATTGAATCCGATGATTCCGATTTAAGTCTTGTTCTTTCCGGCTTACCCTGTTATACATTCCCGAAATAATTTTTGCGGAGTTCTTTTTGTATGGGATGGGCTGTGGTATTGAATTTTTGGTGAGGATAGTAGGGGAGGGTTTAAAGAGAGAATAGGAGAAGGGGAAAGTAAGGGGGGAAAAGATAGATTTTTTGTCGTAGGGAGTTGCTTGCACATCCAGCTTACCCTGCGACAAAATCTGCCTCACCGAATTTGCCCAAGCATTTTGCTCTGGTTACTGAGTCTGGTAACTAATTCATCGTCTCGCTAATTTACGCTGCAGTAAACAGTCAAAAAGGGGGAGTCTTTTCATGCTTATTTCATAACCCTTTTACCGAAAGCTCTGTGAACGAGTTCTCGCGAATTTACTGGCAGGCAAGAGGTTTCCCACATAGTCGGCAGAGACCACCCCAGCACCTATTCCGAAACGCCGGAGCGTGACATCGAGGAGGCAGCACACCATCAAAGATCGTTGGCGTGAAAGTTGACTGTTCAGAAGAAATCTTCTCTACAAGTCTAGGTGTTCGAATATACTTTCACAGATCCCATCTGATCCCAACCAGGGGATATCGTGGCAGTAACCATGGCGTCGCATCAACGAACGCCGTTATAATCCCTATATACCTTACAGACGGGAGGAGATCCTTTGGCATCATACCCTATTACCCATTTAAACCCGATTTATCAGTCTACTATCTACAAGAGATATATCGACCGCTATGGCTAAATCAAGAGTCTCAGAAAACGCAGTTGTGAAGAGATCTGATCTGTAGTAAACGACTCACAAAACTGTTGGATACTGCATCACAAGATATGTAGCAATATCTACGAATAAAGGGGCAAGTCTCGGTTGCAAAATTTCAGAGGGGTCTGAACTAGTTGGCACTGACCTAATAGAGAGCTTTTGCAAGCACTTTTTAAGATACCACTGTTTTGCTTCCAAGTGGACAGTGGTTCTTTAGGGGTGGCTACCGGGGTTGCACAGAGCCCTAGTCCAAAGGCCAAAAATCTTGCATTGCCACACACGAGCCACAAAGTGGGTTCTTGAGCATGAAGGCATTGCCAGATCGACAAATGGTGGAGCCTCCCGCCATTACACGCCGCTCCTTACTGAGTGGCATAGCCTCAAGTTATGGATTCGAACACTTTGAAGAGAAAGAAGCAGCTGCTTCTTTTTTGAAGAAGTTGCTTCAAAATCATGATGAATCCAATTCAAGGTGCTAATACCGTGCTATAAACGTATGGGGCCGTTTCAAATCTCCGTTAAACGTGTTACATATATGCCCTTTTAAGCTGTCCACTTTGAAGTAAGATTGTGGGATTGGGAAATCCTGCTTCGCAGACAAATGCTTGCAAAAGCTCTCTAATCACTAGCATGTGAAAGAAGGAGTGATTGCTCGCCAGAATGGTCCCGGAAATCGGCAATCAGATGGAAAAATCTTTTGCAAATGGCTTTCGGGAGCAGCAAAATGAGCAGAAGAGAAGCCGAAACGTATAACATTCGCCGCCGGTACGGGACTGACGGGAAATATCAAAGCAGTCGAAACGTCTCTAGTAACACGATATCCCCTTCATCAACGCGCCTAAAACCCGAAGGAAATTAGCACTGAGAAAGCATTTCCGAAGTCAAAATGAGAAAATTCCTTGATGTTTGACGGAGATATATCAACTGTGATATGTAGAAGCGCAGCAGAAGACCCGTGCTTTCTGCCCGTGGGGGGACAAAATACGCAATACGCACGCGATACCAAGTCAGGCAAACAAGGATTAAACCCCACAACCCGAAAGGGACGTTGGGGATTAATCGCATGGTCCTAGCTTTTGATCTTCGCCGCCGACGGGGGTATCGCTACCAGGCGTACTACCGGTGAGTGTCTTGGTGAAGTCTGTGGATCCGATTGGTTAATAAGCGAGGAAATATACGGGTTTAAACGGTATGATATGAAGAAAGGGTTTTCTCCGAGCCCTAGGCGCATCACATTCTTGCAGGAGAACTGACTCGAGACTTGATATGGAAAAATGGGGGATACATACCGGTATCGTAGAAGTGAAATCGATTGTGAGCGCAGAGGCTTTATCAGAGGGATGTCTTGGGAATGGAATCTTAGGGGAAGCCCCACTTGAAAATGAAGGGAAGTCCCTACCGGTACGTCAATACGAGTAGCTTGTTCAATGGAACACGTTTTTGATCCAGTCAATGGCGGTTCTTCCCTCACCATAAGCCACCAAATAACCTTTAAAGTTTCAAAAACATGCAGCCTTCACGCGCGAATTATTCGAGCAACAGCTCATAATACCCCTCTCCTGAGAACCTTCTCTTTGCTTTCCTGGATCTCTGTTGGATTTACCTTTCTTCCACTCTTTTATCTTCCACACAACGCCTCCGTCGAAACTCGGACAGCATGTCTAATGTCACAGACAACCGAGGGCCCGAGATACTGATAATCACTTGGATCTTTACAGGTCTGGCGAGTGCGACAGTCGCACTAAAGTTTTTCACTCGTTCTCAGATACTCCAGGGGCTTGCACTCGATGATCTCTTCATCTTTCTTTCTTTGGTAAGCTTGTTAGCGTCGAATCAAGTCAGTCTTTCACTTACAAGGCAATATAGATATGTGCGATTACTAGCACTTCTCTATACACATGGGATGTAAGTGTTGGTATGGGAAGACACGCTGAAGCCATCGGAAGGGAGTCGTTCAAATTCGCAGTCAAATTGAACTTGATCGCAAACCCATTTGCAATAATGGCGTACTCGTTGCCGAATGTCTCTGTTGCCATTCTACTCGACCGATTGCTGGTCCGCAATAAAATACGTTCAAGGGCACTCTATGCGCTTACGATATCACAAGTCATATCCGCCATAATTTCCTGTGTCCTGGTCTTTACACATTGTACGCCAACAGATTACATATGGAACCCTGATCCGGTTTTGTATCCAGGCGCAACCTGCAATTCACTGGACCCGCTATTAGGATATTCTTACTTCGTTGGCGGTAAGTCGAGCAGTGATCAAAGATCATCAAACGAAACAGGAATCCTGGGCTAATGTTTGCATTCTTCGTAGCATATGTAGCCTTTGTTGATGTGATTCTAGCCGTCGTCCCCGTTGCAGCGTTCTGGAACTTGAAGATGGAGTTGCGGACGAAGGTTGGCTTATGCATCATGATGAGTTGCACATTGTTTGCTTCCATATGCGCAGTTGTGAAGACAATCCATATCAAAACACTCGCCGACTTTGAAGACTTCACCCACGCCACCGTAAATCTTGTCATATGGGCTGTGTAAGTTTCTTTTGGCTTATTGATACATGCGAATTCTAACGATTGATTAGTGTCGAAGGCAATGTCATAATCATGGCGGCCTGCGTTCCAACATTGCGCCCCTTTTTCCACAAAGCCTTTGGCGGAAGAAAGGGGCAAGGAGATGGGGGTACCAATACCTGGTCGCCTTGGACCAACGCAGGGTCTAGCAAGTTTGCCAAAGGGAGCCAGAAGCTCGATTCATCGACCTGTACGCCATATGGAGGAAATAATGATGTGGGCCCTATGAGCACCGCGACCGCGGAAGTGGATGTTGAGATGCAGGACGGCATGTCGCAGCATGGAATTTTACGCACAACCGAGGTTGAAACGACATGGTCCACAAGATCTCAATTTCAGAGAGATAACGAGGAGTAAATCATCGCGAGTCAAATCGGCGTTCATGACGAGTTGAAGGTTTGGCACACGTTATGGATTTCTCTTAGGTGTATGCGGGCGACTGAGATTGGGGGCGCGCATGACAGAGCGCTTGAGATGATAGAAAAATGGTGGACACTTCAGATACAGCCTGTTCCCATATCGCGATGGCCATCCGATAACGTACTTCAATGGTGACCTGGGAAATATACGTAATTCTCTTTCGAGAGGCCCATACCCTTCGACTGGCCAGAAGAGACTATGCTATAACGCAGCCTGGAACTTCAATTCGCGAGTAGAAAGTTAGGTGCTGAAATGACCAATATCGAAAGTATGGAGTTTGTCTCTTTGGCTCTTCCATAAGCCAAAGTAGTATCAAGAGCGTATAATAAATAATGATATGAATACTTTTCGAACGCGGTGACAATCGGAGTAAAAATGAAAGCTCCAGCGATCTCTGGTAGGGCTTTCATTGATGGGCAACAATAGATACAGTAGCGTTTGGTGTTTTCCCGATGGGGCAAGATTCGAATTCATTGAGGGTTTGGTCCGCGATTTCAAGACGGGTTCAGTGGATCTTCCGGGCGGGTGCACGTTTGTGTTTAGGATTGCGCGACCGAAGCTGGAGTCGGGATCTTGAAGGCTGAGGAACAATCACCGATTACGATCGGAGCGCCAAGTGAAGGTCTTCGGGGAAGAAGTTTGAAGAGCATTATGAGTAACCCCTCTCCGTAATTGCCAAATTCCAAGTGATCATTATGCCGTAAGTTCGTTAGGTCTATATAGTCTCGAAAACTGCGCCAATAAGCTACTAATCAACGACAATGCTGTGAAATACGTACTCGATTGAGCCCCTCTGTGCGGCCTTCCTCGCTTCAAGACACCGGCATTGTTTCGAAAAATCGTAGCTTGCGGAATGATAGCCGCGTGCAGCTTTAAAAATCTCGGGATGGACGTAGGTGGAGGAGGTGTGCCCAAGACTCCAAGTGGAGAAACGTGACGCGGTTAGAATTCAGTCGCTTAGTCAATAATATCACGTGCCTCGCCCCCTTATTTCCTTGAGCCGCGAAACGCGCCGACCAAAACAAAACACCAGCCACCCGGGCTCTTCTATAATTCTTCATATTTGACTCCACGTCTGTCTAATCGCGCCACGCGCTAAGTTTTGTTAGAGAACCGTCATCCTTCAATATTTCATATCTGAGGGTACCTTGAAAAATGACCGTGACCTCGATACCTTGATATCAATACCCTCCCGATACAAATGTCACACAAATACTGCAGATGGGAGGACTAGGAGAGCCTGAGAAGCAGGCAGGTCTGTCGTCGTTTGGTAGACAGTTCCGGCCCTTATATAACAGTTTTAAAGTTGCCCTTCCCCGCGTTCCGTCCAACAATCCTCGCAAACAGCGCTACCTCTTTCTGGGGTGGTCATGTTTGATTCGTCGATTTGGTTGATTCTTTTGGTCACAGCTCTCTCTCATTGGTGTGGCATAATGAGGCAAGAAGCTTCACCGCCCAAGCATGGATATATATCAGAAAGTTGACCAATTCAGAGCGGCGCTTGGGGCGTTTCTCCAACTTGACTCGGTCCTGATAGTCGGCTCCGACCATACCTAGAGCTCTATATTGCTTTTCAAAGTTTAGTAATCTCCTGGTTTGCGATGTTGCTGGGTAGAGGAGATGATAAGCGGAGAGCTTGAGGTTGGGAAGCATTTAAAGGGTAAGCGATAGGTCGAGTATACAACTTTCACCCGAGAACCTTTTTCAAATACTGCCAAAAGCCTTAGCGATGTTGCATGCACAAATTTGGTATAGATACACAGTACCTGTAATGTTCCTATTCCGAGACCGCCTTCAGACAGCGGCCCTCTCTCAAAGGTCACCTGAGCTAGCATCTTCTTCCGTTTCTGGAGGTCCACTATTTGCTATTTAAAGAATTAGCTTAACGAGTGACTCAAAGAACGCAGTCGGTCGGTTGTCATACCTCTTCGATTGAGTCACGCATTAGATATCGTATCGTTGTAACATTGCGCTTTTGGCCGACTCGATGAATGCGACACAGAGCTTGTTCCTCGATCATGGGGTTCCAATGTGGCTCCAAGAGATAGGCGCGTGAACCGGCGGTGAGGTCAAGACTGTGATTGTTAACTTAGGTAAGTAAAAGCGGATGTACCGTATTAATTGGTGTAAAATACCACCCCCTTCCCCCTCAGTTTACGACTTATTATGCTAGGCTATCAAGAGAATTGAGGCTAGAACGGGAGACGTGCGTTTATGGTCTATTAGCTCTCTCATTCTGAACTTTGTTCTCTCTTATAGTTCTGGCATAATAAAGTTCAAACTGGGAGAGAATAGGTTTATAACCCAATTAATACAGTAAGGGGAGCTGCAAATTGACATACCCTGCACCACCGCAAGTAATCGAGACGAGAATTACACGAATAGAATCATCGTGCTGAAACGCACGTAAAGCCTGAGTCCTCTTTGGAAGAGATGTCTTTCCATCGATCCTCGTATAGGCAAGTTTTGTGAAAGGGTCGTCTAGCATTGATTGGACGATGTCGAGAGTACGAGTCCAATATGAAAATACAACACTGAAAGGGGTCAGCAGGACAGCCAGTATAATTTTTGAGAGAGATAGACCTTTTTTCAGTGGGGGAGTGCTCAAGCAAGTCTGCAACTAATGCTGTGATTTTCGTCGGCTTATAATCAATAGTCGACAGGATATCATTTTCTTGCGAAGCCCAGTCTGTGCTACCGCTCTCGGCCAACTCCATGGTATCAAACTCGACGTCACCCGAAAAGTTATCGTTGAACTGGGAATTACACTGCTGGCAAAGGAGGTCTCCGTCGACTGTAATCCGTCGTTGTTCTTCGAGGCTGGTTGACGATGCGCCTTCAATAAATTCGTCGAATATATAAGCAGAGCAATTGGAGCACACATTATTGCTGTCCATGATTGTTCCAAAGATTGAGTCTGGGGCTACTAGTGGCACCTGAGACGCTTCGGTCATTTCCTTCGCTGTTACAAAATCGGGTGTAAGTAAACCATGGTTACAAATTAAACGAAGGGAGTTGAGAAGGTGTAGTGCGTTAAAAGAATTCGTCCCGTTCCCCGATATTGATTCTTCAATCATCCTTCGCGATTGAAACTTAGCAGCTTCATATTTTTCAAGTTCGCACGTAGTGAAATCCAAACGATGTATCTCGTCTACTCGTTGTGGAAGTTGGACAACATTCTTAGACCGGCTGATGGTGATGGCCCGAACCAAGGTTTTCAATCTTAAGAAGCCCTGTGGGTCTACGCCATTGCGGTTTTGCCACGGCTTGAGTATTTCAGTATCAAACACTTTCTGGTCGCAATAAGGGTAGACTTTGAGAAACCTGACAATGCTTGCAAAGTCTGTGAGTTTGTTTTGTACGGGTGTTCCGGTGATCGCCCATCGTCTCGTAGCTCGCAGAGCACAACATGCTTGGGATAGTTGACTTTGCGCGTTTTGGATTGTATGGGCTTGTTTTATTAGCATATATAGGTATATTATTTGGGAGGCTGGCAAGAGGAAGATCATTCCTTACCCTCGTCAAGTACGACTCTGTGCCATGTTACGGAGAAGATTGATTCTCGTAATTCGGGGTTTCCATGATCTTTCCTCCAAATCGCCGAGATAGTGTGGTACGTAGTGATAACAACATCAAATTGCCTAAGAAACTGAATATCCTTTCTGTTCTGACCATGGTAAATATGGAGTTTTAACGATCCACGTTGTAGATGTCTGGTCAAGATCAGTATATTGGATTGAGTAAACAAAAGCTTTTACAAGGTTCCTTCTGGCAGTGAAAGGCTTGCGGACTTACAGTTGAAATTGCTTCTCCCAGGCCTGAATGACTATATAGAAATAAGAATGCTACTCATACTATAGTTAGGAAGTAAGCACTTACGAGCCGGAGGGACAATCAATAAGGTTGTTGGCAATGACGTGTAAGAGGCGCGGCCAGGGGTAACAGGAGGTGATAGGAGACGATTGAAATCTTGGTTTGTGGCAATGAGGGAGATCATACTAAGGGTTTTACCTAATCCCATATCATCGGCCAGTAGCCCCCCTTGGAAGATAGGAGGTGATTCGCTCGAGTAAGATCCGCTAACGTTGTTTTTATACCTGCAAATAGAAACATCAGCGGGATCTCGTGGCTCGACCGTGGTCACTCCAATATTTACCTGCACACCCCCGACGCTTCTATAGTCCTACTCCAGATATCCTGAGTCCCATGATCCCAGTTCCAGCCTCTCTCTCGGCGCAACATAAAAGTCAAAGCTTGTTTCTGATGCCTGGTGAAGTTGATTAGCTTCGAAGAGGGAAAGGCGCGAAATCACTAAAACACACCGAAACAAAGTAGTCTTTATAATAATCGGAGCTTCTGTTTCTCCCAGTGAAAGTTCGCCCTCCATCAACTGTGCAAGAAGATCAGGTCCAGCTTCCAATCGCTCAATATCATGATTTCCAAGTGTGTGATTAAATGAATCACCCATGACCACCTCGTCCAACTCCGAAGGAACTATATGGGGGTTTCTATATGGAACACATCGCTCGCAACCAATTGGGTCCTGAAGATACATTCGATGGGTAGACAAATAGTCACCCACCATATTTTCCAAGTCTTGTGTGCCAAACAGTATTGCATTAAGAAACCACGAGTGCGACGTCTTCGAGTTGCCTCGACGCCTCTTTTTCTCCACTTTAGCATCGAGGTTTGCCTTCAGATGACAATAGAGTTGTATACTGATTTCATCGACTTGATTGAAGTCGCAGAGTATGCGAGAGGCAATAGGGTCTATGCATTCGAAAAGGATTACCGCGGGGTCGGCTCGCAGGGACAGTTTGTTCGGGCTCCGCCAAAGGACCGCCACATTTCCTGAGTGTAAAATGGAGGCACTGGTGGGCTTTAACAGGAGGTTGGATAGCTAGGGTATTCCCGTTAGTAATAGATAAAGGAGGTATTTGTTTCTACACGAACCATTCCATAACAGCAAGCGGTTTCCAACAAACCCCCACCATAATTTCCACCGCCATCGCCATTTGTGCCGCACGTGAAAGCTACAGGCGTGGCTCCTTGGGTAGCAACTGTAATAAGAGCCCCATGTTCTGGCGTCGTTGTACTTGTATACTGTCCTTCTGTACTGGAGTTGGCGCTGTCCGAATAGGGGGATGGATAGAAGTGCGCTGGTGTTGATGATCGGGGGCCCGACAAGCGCCGACGTTTGGAACCGAGGTCTGCCATTTCCCACTGTAGCTACGATCGCGTAGCGCAAGCCATCTCCTGTGTTCGCAGGTCACAGCTATGCTAAGAGAAATTCGACATTTGATACTGCGATGTAATTCATCGCAAGTTTGATCTGAAGATGCAAGAAGTTTTGGCTCATGCAGCCTCGTGCAAAATATGCCTAGCTGGCTGCATGCTTATTGCTCAGCCCCGAAGCAAGGTGATACAGAACACCAGGCATTTCGCTGTTTTTTGCCAACTTTCTCTTCTTTCTTTGCCTTTTTTTTCTTTACTCGATAAAATTACGTCCTCATGGCGAATCCAAGAGGTGTGATCGAAGACGCGTTTGAAAGTTTGAGGCGATCAATTTCCGAGGAGGATGCCCAACAGTTTGCATCAACAACCTTGAAAGATGTTTGGTCGGCAGTTCGTGAAATTGACAGAGTGCAGAGAAATCGACAGACGGCTCAGAACCTGCGTCGCATTGATCCTCTATTGAAAGGTATCGAAAAATATGCCAAATTGATCGAGGTTCTTTGCAATGGCACACCTTTTATGCCCTATGCATGGGTATGTGATCCTCGTTTCTCCTGGTTCAGGGCGCTATCCCCCAAAATGCACTCCTCTCCTCTCCTGTTTCGATTCCAATCCTCTTGAGTATTTTGCAACAATAAAGTCGAAAAACGGGAGAGGTGGGTGGCGCTCTCAATCAATTGATGGGTACTTCTTCTTGGCCAACACCTGCTGACGTATATATAGGCACCGATCAAATTGATGTTACAGGTTTGCCTAAATGGACTTAGATACAGACAGATCCAAAGCTAATAACTCATAAGCTTGCAAGCAACCACCGTGATGTCTTCGAGGAGCTCTTGACAGCCTACTCCGAAATCGGGAATGCCCTACCTAGATTTGATCGTTACGAGAAAGCATTTGGAGATAATGTCGAATTTCAAAGGGTTCTTGCGATAGTTTACAGTGGCATCCTTGAGTTTCATCAGCGAGCTTATAAATTTTTCCGCCGAAGAGGTAAATTCCTTCAAATGTTGATCCCCTCTGGCTAACAAGATATCTTGTAGCTTGGCGTCTCTTGTTCTTGTCCTTATGGAAGGACTTCAAAGGCCGATTTGACAGTATTATTGAAATGCTTAAGAAGCAAAGGGACTTCCTGGACACGGAGGCCATGTCAATTGATATCGCAGAAGCGAAAGAAGCCCGCATCAAAGCACAGGAAGAATTTCAACAGAGACAACGACAGAATGCGGAATATCTTGATCAACTTGAGCGGAACGCTAGAATCTCCCATTTGCAGCATTCGGTGACATGGCTAAGCATCGATGAAACGACACAAGAGATAGAACTGGAGCGAAAGGCGAGCAGAAGACATGAGAGAACTTGCGAATGGATCAACAAGGAGCCTCGAATGAAAGCTTGGCTGAAAGATGACTCTAAAAACACTTTATTGTGGCTGAATGGAAAGCCAGGCGCAGGTATTTGCACTTCTTCTCCCTGAGAGACGAGTTGATTTAACATTGGCCCAAGGCAAGAGCATTACTTGCTCATACATTATACAGTCGCTCGAAGGGATCAACGGCCAAGCGAGTTGCTACTACTTTTGTAGTAGCCAAGATCATGGAAACGTATTTCATCAAATCCTCAAGACAATCGCCCTGCAGCTTTTGAGGCAGAGTCCAGATCTTGCTTCGCTGATTGCCAACGAGTTTGTATATCCCGGACTTAGCTGTGGGATAAGTCAGTTGAAGGCTCTTATTCCGCAACTACTTCAGACCATCTCAAGTACTAGGATAATTATCGACGGAATCGACGAGTGCTCGCAGGAAACCCAGAAAATGATATTGAAAGATCTCTACGCTGTGTGCATCCGTTCAGATACCAAAGGCAAATTGCTTCTCTCAAGCAGAAAAGAAGTATTCATACAGAAACAGCTTCTAGAGAAACCGCAAATTATCCTAGATGGGCGTCAGGAAGTCGACGTCGACATCAGATCTTACATCACGTACCAAATGCGTGACATACGCTCAGACGATGTATACCTATTGAATAGAGTCCAATCAATTTTGGTTGAGAAAGCAAATGGTAAGACCTACTATCCCGACACTTTTTTAAGCCCGCGAACATAACTCACACGAAAATAGGGATGTTCCTGTGGACACGACTCGTCATTGACGAGCTTCGGTATTGTTACAGCGACGCCATGCTAGAAGAAAGAGCTAGAAGCCTTCCTAAGGGCTTGAAAGCAGCGTAGGTTCTGGTTAATTACAGTGACAAGTCAATAAGTTGATTCTGTTTCTAGCTATGGCCGAATACTTGATAGAATTATGGATGCCGATAATTCTGATTTTGCCAAAGTCATGGCCATCAGAATCCTGGAGTGGCTAGCTTGCTCTTATCGCGTGCTAAAAACCTACGAAGTTCTGGACGGTCTTGTATTCCAACATGGGTCAACAACCCTTGATGATCGGACACGTTTACGAAAAGAAGTTTTAAACCTATGCCGCCCACTTATTGAAGATGGGCCCTCCAATACTATCGACTTTGTTCATTTCTCTGCCAAAGAGTATTGTCCCGTCATTGCTTTGAAGGCCCATTTAGCTAATCGTCTGCAGATATCTTCAACAGGAAGAATACTCGGGAAAGGCACCGTTCTTAAGTGCCCTCAATGCACACCTTAACCTCTCTTTCTCGTGCATAACGTACTTGAATACCAGCCTATCCTTGCTCCCTTCTAATTCTACCGAGGATTTCCCGGTCGGTAGTGTCGTTCGAGGATTCCATGGTCTTCAATTATACGCCAACAAATTCTGGTACGAACACCTGCTTGCATACTGCGAGCTTCAGGATAGCCGGCCCGTTCAACTTTCAGACGAACTTATGTATCAGCTTACCTTGCTCCTGAGATTTCGTCGAACTTCCGAGAATGAAGGACAGTTCGAACATCCCAAAGATGAAAGGACACCAGATGGCCAAGATGCTCACCTAGAGATGTTAAGTCATCTTCCGGAGATAAAATCTATGATATCGGACGTTATCGCATTTAGGAAAGATCTGGGCAGGACTAAAACAGTGGATATTGACCCTGAAAGTGAGTGCGAGATATTACGGTTACCAGTTTAGGGCTAACAAATTTCAGAACTCTCGCTGGATTCCTGTGCTAAAGACCCCACCCATTTTAGCTCTATCCGTCATCAGTATCTATCTATAACGGAGAATCTTTTGGACGATCAAATTGTGTTGCATTCCCCAGGACTGGATGAGTCCAGCATACAAGCTTTCAGAAAGACTTATGGTTGCTCGGTATTTGTCTGTCGATATCTTCACTGTGCCCGAAGTAATGACGGATACGACTCCGTGGTACAACGAGATAGGCACGAGTCTCAGCATCAACAAAGATTTCGCTGTTCCTACTCGACCTGCACATATTTTGCCCGTGGTTTTGCCACGAAGACGCTTCTCAGTCGTCACAACGACAATTGGCATCCTTTGATTGTCCAAGGTGCTAGTTTCAAAGATACACTCCAGAATCAAAGGGATGAGTACGAGAGGTCACAACAACTGTCACGAAACGAGCATGACGACGTCGATACACGCGTGTTAACTAAATTGTCTACGGAGGGAGAAAGAAATTCTGGGGGAAGTGGGAAATTGTCACTACAGAATTACAAAGAACAAAGAAGGATTCTAGAGCTACAGAAGTACCAAGAACAACTAAGGCTTGTAGAGCAGGAAAATAAGAAACGTCTTATGCTCGCTCGCCAGGAGCAGAACAGTATAGCTTTGCGGTCAAAAAAGAAACATCGAAAGAAATAACCCCGATCACTACACCATTGGATTGGTATTGCCTCTCCAGCCATGGCACAGGTTTCTGGGGGTCAAAAG
>QYAP01000706.1:0-19526 GCA_003988905.1 Hymenotorrendiella dingleyae
GAAAGACTGGTCATAATGCGCGAACTTGTCAAGAGGCTGTAGATACGTCTAGTTCATCAGATTCCGAGTAGTTTTTATAAATTGATAGTGTTGTGGTAGCTTTATTATATTTTAGGGTGGTGGGGTAGTAGAAAAGTGATCGGCTCGGTGTCCTGATCGGCTCGGTGTACAACCACGTTATATTAATTCATATATTTCTCATTTTAAAGGTTATAAAAGTTAGTAAACAAATTAAATAATTAAATTCTAAACTCTTATTTTATATAATTCTGGCTATAACTCTTCGAATAATATATTAATCTACGTTTATATATAATTTAAAAAAAAGACTTTTTAGAAAATCATTAAAAAGGTGAAATTAATTATTAATAAAAATATTAAGGTTAAAATAAGGAATTAAATAAATAAAAAGGCTTAAATTAAATATTAAATTAATATTTAATATAATTAATATAAATATAATTCGATTTAAAATATTATTTAATATATTTTAAAAAAAAGTAATTTATATATAAAAAGAATCTTTATTAGATTTAAATATTAAAATCTAATTATCTTAAACTTAAATAACCTTTTAAATTATAATAATATTATTATTCTTTAATTCTATAAAATTAATTAAACGTTTAATATTATCGAAAAGATTAATTAATTAAAAGAGAAAAAAGTTTAAAAGATTTTTAATAGAATTAATTTAAGTGAAAAAAAGAAATATATTAATATTAAAGTTATTTTTAAATATTAATATAATAAAAGATTATATAAAAGATATAAAAGATATAATAAATATTATAAAACCGTTTTAAATATTAATAATATTAAAAAGGGAATTTATAATATTAATAATTCTAAAAAAAGTAATTATAAGATTTTTTATCAAAATTCATATATATAAAAACTCGTTTCTATTAATATAAAAATTACTTTTATTAATTTTTTATAATAATAATATCGGTTTACGAATTTGAAAGTTAAAAAATAATATATAAAATATTATAAAGGTTTTCATATTTCTAATAGATAATATATAAAAGAATTAATATAATAATATTAATATCGAGATTATAAAATAAATTACCTATAAAAAAAGAAATAATTCAATAAATAAACTATAAAAATATACTCGATAAATAAGTTTTCAAACTCTTATTATTCTATTATTTCCTTATAAAAGCCATATTAAAGCGATCAGATATATAAAAGATTATATTATATTTTTCTTTTAAATAAAAAGGATAATTAAATAAAATAATAGAATTTAAACTTTAAAATTTCTTTAAATTATTAAACGTATAAATTAAGGATTTATTTAAGATTTCTACGAATTATAAAAAAAAGAAAGAAATTATTAAAAAGGGAATTAATTTAAACTTTTATAAAAATAAGAAAAGAAATAAATAAAAGAGATTAAAAAGATTAAAAGATTTTAAATAAATAATAAGCAATAAATAAAAGGATATATAAATTAAATATTTAAAAATAAAGGTTTAAAATTATTCATTTAATTGAAATAAATAAATAAGAATTAAATAATAAAAAGTAGGGATTTAAATTAAGATTATATAATTCATTTTTTTCGGTTATAAAAACGTAAGGCTACGTATTAAAATAATACTACTAATCATTTTCTAAACTTTAAATTAGTTTTGAAATACCTTAATATAAGTTCATCTAATCTACACCCTCACTTAAAAAATGTCTCAGTCCGATGTCTTTGTTAGGTTGCTGGGTATTGATTAGTCATTAAGCGAAGCGAAAAGGGGTAAGTGGGTCTTGGTCCGAGAGGAAAACGAAAATTTGAAATCTCGCATTCCACTTCGTCATGGGTGCTGGGAATTAATGGGAGTAGTGGTTTGGTGAGAGTGGGTGTTGCTTCTGGGTTTTGTGCTCTAGTGATTTGGGGAGGGCGAGAGGGGTTCAAGGGTGCGGTCGGTGGACTTGAGAAATTTCGGCTGCGGAAGCGCTGCCTGAGGAGGTATTTTGTTGGGGTACGGACAGAGGGGAATTGAGTAGAAGGAAGGGGGGAATGCGATTATACGGTGGATGCTGTTTTGGAAGGGGGATGATGAGAAAGTGCAGTGAGATTTTCGTGAGGTTGTACCAGTAATTTTTTGCGCCGGGCGGTTTTGAGACTCGGGAAGAATATCGGTAATGTTTTGATTCAGATTAGACTCTACTGGAAACTTCATGGGAGATGGACTTGAATGCGTTGCTCTATGAATTTTGTTACGGTAGTGGAAGAAAATGGGTGGAACCAAGTGTATGGGGGAATTCTTTGGTGGGGTTATCAAATTTAGATTGCGAAGATGAGTTGAGAACAATTCTTCTTCGCTGAGCTATGTTAACTGCAGAGTTGAATCTTTGAAGTGTACAAAGACAGGGAGAGGGGAAATGAATGAGTTGAGTTAAGTTGATGTCATCTGAATGTCATGAATATGAATCCTCTTTGCTGTTTCTAGGTATAGCAAAGAGTAGAGAAGCGGGAGGGTTGGGTTGATAGCTTATCAGCTGAACATGATCGTTTTAAAGCTCAAATACTTCAAGTCTATGGAGTCATTGTGAAGTGATTCTGAAGTGCATAATTCAAGTTTTGTTGTTCTCAACTGAACATATTAATTTGAACCTTCATTCTTTCAAGTGTAGAAAAGAGGGTGATAGAGTGAATAATTTAGGTTCAATCCTTATCAATTGAATCATATTCATTTAGAAATTTTGAGCTATTGTTGTTTGATGTGATTGAAAGGGAGAAAGAATCTGATTGAATACTAGTTAGATGTAGACAAGACGTTTGAAATAGAGGTAATAGAGTGAATAATTGAGGTCTAACTCTTATCAACTGAATAATATTCATTCAAATATGCTCTCTTTGATATATATAAAAGAGAGAAAGTCATGAATGAAGGATATTTAGTGGATAATAACTAGATCTCATATTCACTAAATTGTACTATCCACTCGCTAGTCAGAACATCAAGACACTTGTCTAAACTAGTTGGGATGACAGACAATAAACCCGAGATAGGGCCGACTTGAGCCGCACTTCATAGCAGACAAGAGAAGGTCCGGCAATAGTCGGAGGAAGCAAGGCTCCGAGATCTCTACTTCAGCTTTCAACCTTCCCTCGATCGCGATCCTGACAACAACAACAACCAACGCCAACATGGTGTACAAGTTCACCGTTGGCGAACCTTGCGCATTTGCGCTGCCTGGTAAGTCATTTATTTGCGCGCAAATAGATAATATTTGCTGACTCCTTTGTAGCCCTTGCTGCACACACTGCCGTTGTTCAGCGCGACCACTGGACTTTCGCGGCAAAAGAAGTAGAAGACGATGACAAGGTAAGATAATCTACTTGATTAAACCCTCTAGAACCTCCAAACTGACCCGAAAACGTAGCACGAGATGATCGTTTTCGCGAACGCAGGTGTCCCAATGCTACGTCGGCACGATGGCGTTTTCTACCGCCAGCTTGGCAAATGTGATTTCTATTGGTGGGATCACATACCAGCTTTCCAAGGACACTTCCTCACGCAACGGCTCCTTGAAAACGGAATCGAAGGCCGCGATTTCGCCTACAAAGAAGAAGCTCCCTCACCCCCTGCGCCTGTTTTCTCGCGGTTTCCGAATTTTCCTACAGAGATACAGTTTAAGATCTGGAGATTCGCTGCTCTCAATCTCCCTACGCGCATATTTATTCTCGAAGAAGACGGAGAAGAAGAAGAAGAAGAAAAAGAAGAAGAACCTGTTTACCATCCTTTTCCACCTGCGCTGTTTCATGTTTGCAAAGATGCGAGACAGGAAGCGGGAAAGGTCTTGGGGGAGTACACGTTTGCGAATCGACATAAGAATCGCGGACGCGTTATCCACACTTTCAAGTATTTCAACATTAAGTCTGATATACTGTTCTTCGACTGGGGAGCTCCATATCCACTGCGTTACTGGGGTAGAGCTGATATACCTGAGCAAGTGAAGGGCAAGAATTGGAATCATGCCGGCATTACGCTGTTTGGTGAGGTTCGTCGGGTTGCTATTCAGATTGAACGGTGAGTCCCATACTATTCCCACGTTCTCCATCTCTACACTTCCACACTTCAATCCTAGATCGTTTCATAACTTAGCTAATATCCATACTTGAAACAGTCTCGTCAATGCCCTCGTATTTGAGGACTCACGGTTAACCGTCGACCGACAGATCTTCACCGACGTATTCCTGGAGATTCAACGAAACTGTCCTAAGATCGAAGAAATAATCCTGGTCTGCAACGACATGTCAAGGGGACAACACGAAACGGCTGATAGTATTCAAGGATTTGGCGATTCTGTGGGAGGATACGCAGCGAGAGCTATTAGGAAGGACGCAGAGAACGCTATGTCTCTCAAACCATTACTCCCAATCAAGCTGAGCTTTGTGGAATTCGCGAAACATCGAGATCTGCCGCCGTTGCCTACAGGTCTCAACTCTTCGGTTGCGGGGTTCCCTATTGATATGATATGATTCTTTCTGCTGGATACGTGTACACGATATGTGGTCGGCTTTGATGGTGTCAGTCGATTTGCACTTTCGAAGATTGAATGAAGCGTTTGAGGGGCAACTATTATGGCGACCTGGATACCATGTTAATTACAACCACGGCAGTTGTTTGAGAATGTCTTTGGAATTGGGTCTGGACAAGCGCAGACCCTACGGTAGCAAATATACCAAATTGTTGTACACTTGTACAAGATATATTTAATCCAATGCAACAAGTTAAAGTCGTAGTTGTATTGTTTGCAACTACGGGGTTCTTGAGGGTTGTTTTTAGTACAATAAATTTAAATTTGAATTATTATATTGCATATAATATAATAAATTTAAATTCGAATTCTCTTCGTTGCATATAATACAATAAATTAAATACGAATTATTTTTGTTACATATAGTACCATTTCATAGTCACGTGCTACTTTAAGCGAATCATCAAAAGTGGCGCTATACCACCACCACCAACGCCACATAAATATAAACTTCATATTCGATCGATTCAGACAAAGTCTGCGTTATTAATGCGCTGTAAGCGGGGGTGCTGGTGGTGGTGGTGGTTAATGTATGATCGTATGCGAGGCGCATCACGTGTGCCCCACCGGCCCCCCAACCACCACCCTCTCTAGCCCTGTTGCATATTATGCAACTATTCCTAGATTATATGCGTACAACAAAGTGGAGGATTTTACATACTAATTTTGTAAGTTATAATTTCCAGTAGTTGTATCATATACTATAGTAGTTTATTGGCTGCACTACAATTAATTGTTTTATTATATGCAATAAAATTGTGGTATGAAATGCAATTGATATATTGTACTATATGCAAGGGCCTGCTACCGTAGGGAGAGCCTTAGAACTTTGGGTATGTCGATTACGGATAAAGCACGTTGGATTCTTGGGTTGGTGAAGCTCTACGTTTATTACGAAGTGGTGTTCTCGATCCTTGAAATAATTCGGTGTGGAGAATTGAGGGAGCATTAGTTCCACGTCACTCGACGGATGTTCTGGTGATGCAATAGATTACATTTCGAAGTGCAAAGACTGCAATTTGTGACGTGACGCGCAGGTATTCCTTTCTCTACAAGCCCTCGGTTTTTATATGCTTGTGAAAATCACCGCAGCTGATCTATATGCATCCACTCTAGCCTAGATTCTACGTACTCAATATGGATTCTAGCTCGAGGTCGCGGTGTGTGTTGTCGCTTTTCCCACCGTGTCGAAAAGTGGGTCCCTCGCCTGTGCCTCTCGCCCCCTGAAATCCTCTTCCACCACCAATCATTCGCTCCCCAACCCTATGTGCCGGAAAGTACGTACAGAGAACTATCCATCGTAACGACCTAATCCCATGACTAAAAAACGATATTCTTGAATTGGCAACTGTCATCATTCATTGCAAATCGCAACCCCGCTCGCGTTCGACTGCTTATTTAAGGCATATGAAGCGAGCTCGCGAGCCAATAGGCGAAATATTGGCATATCCTTGTTCATAAGCGAGTAGGTTGGTGGACTTCGTACTTCGTCCCATTGAAGCTTGCTCGATGTTGAATCTAATTATACCTGCCTTTCAAAGTTATTCATCTACCGGTATCCGTTGCTATGCAGTCTACGACTCGCGCCAAGCTAAGAAGCGGCGTTGTCCCTCGTATATCAACCACTCTCCATCGCCTATTTCACCGAAGTACGGATCTATAAAAACGCTTATACCAGATTAAGTCTCGTCATCTCACCAACAACAGAAGTATTTATGCGGTGTCAAGAATCTGACATTCTTTGTTGCAAGTCGCAAATTCTGTGGCATTGCTCTTCTTAATCGGGAAAGAAGGTGCGAATGGGTGAGGGAGGAATTGACTGGCTGGGTAGATCGAGGTGTATGGACGTGTGTTTACGAGGGCCGGTGTTGGGTCATCGCCAATTAATTTTGGACTTAGCCACAATTGAGAAAGAGTGGATGTATTACCGCGTGAGCAATAGTAAAACTTTTGAAGTTGCAGTTGACTGTTATCACACGCCCGTAAACTTCAATAGAACTAGGAACATGTTGCATTCTACCATACATCTGCTTCTGAGGATGTGGACTGAATCAATATTAAACAACAGATGATTCCATCAAGTGACCCTTGACTGATTCTTTGCGTGCGACTTTCCAACAAATTCTCCTCGCTTTTCCAAAAGGCACTTCAGCTTCCCAGATATGAAGCCAACCTCGCCACCTCGTAATGTCTACTTTTGTCCCAGAATTTTCATCCAATTTTCCACATGGCCAGCATTCTCAAATTCCATGAGATCATCGCAAAGCAGCTCCATCTCCTCCTTCTGACTCGGAATTCTGTTCTCCGGTGAAGCAGCAAGGAAACCACTTCCGCCAGAATGCCCTACGTGTCTCCCTCCGGCGTTGCCTGCGGTCTCGTCTCTTGTTGGTTGCTTCTAGAGCTGTAAGTCTCGCATTCATCCCGACGAGTAGGGCGTTATCAATCCCCGCCAGTCTCCTCTCGGTTTGGAGTCGCCCAGAAGGTCCAGCCGTTGCAGCTCCGCCTGGTCCTGGAGCTGGTGAAATAGAGTCTTCTCCAGCTCCATGGGGTTGATTTTGTGGGAGAGGTTGTGGTCCTAGTAATCCTGCTGCGGATTTGCCTTGAGTAGAACGCGGTATAGGTAGACCTGTACCTGCCATTTTTGCTCCTGGCGTTGATTCTGAGCTGGAAAGCGTAGAGCTGGATTTCGTGTATTTTTTCGCCCAAGAACTGTACAGTCTCATAAGGAAAGAATTGTGTTTGGCGGGAAGACTTTCGAGTTGAAGGTCGATTCGATTCAACTTTCTTAATTCCGAAGTGCCATTCGATGAAGAAGCGTTCGTCAACTTTGTCTGGTGGCTGAAGCGAATGAAGGAAAAAGAGGGGCTGGCAGGTGGTATAATATAGGGATTCTAGGGCCTACTAAATGCTGATACAAACGGGGAAAAGCCTTTCTTCAACAATTTCCTTTTTTTCCTGGCAAGTTTCCATGATTGACGGTATGCACGACAGGATTCAACTGCATCACAAAGAATTCTCTACAAAAGCTTGGGAAGTTGGAAGTTGAGGTGGCGAGCATCAAAGGATTTGAAAAGATGTTGCATTCAATGTATGTTGTTCCATAATGTGAAGACTTAAACGACTTGGTGGTCTTGTCGTGGCAGGCTCCTGAAGGAGGCGAATCATGTGATGTCGTGCTGTCACGTGGATCACCCGCATGCCTCCCTCGCTTGGAGATCGTAAGTTAGAAATATTTTCTCAATGCAGCCTCATCATCCCTGTACAGTAACATGCTTCTACCACAAAAAGCATCCAAGCGAGAAGTCCCAGTTTAAGTTCACTGCCAGAAGAATCTATCAAGTGATCCCCCACCACTTTCCTACTTGAAGTTTTGCAAATTTCCAAGAATCCAAACCCTCCCAAAAAGCCTCTTTGACAAAACGAACGCCATTCTTACTGGTGAAGCACACTACTAGTCCGAGAAGTCACTCTTGGCCAGCGTCCCATAATTCCAATCGATATCTCCAAGTCCTCGAATCCTCGATCTCCTCGAATTTCATAGAATTGAGCACTTTGGACAGCAGCCATCATTACTACCGCGTGAATTTGTCCCGTTGCGGCCGCTAGGAGAAGTTATCTCTGTGGAAGACCGGGTATTTCCATCATCTGGATTTGCATTTGTCCCCTGAAGCTGCGAAATTCCACCAGTTGCAGGTGTGGATCCATCACTTCCTCCCGGAGTTGCACCTGTATCTTGAGACTGCTGAATTCCACCAGTGGCGTTCGAAATAGATGCACTGTTTCCTCCTGGGGTGATTTGAGGAGCTTGCGTAGTCGTAGGAGTGCTGCGTATGCCATCATCGGCCGTCGCAGAACTTGCACTGGGCCCTCCAGGTTGAGTCTGTCCAGCAGGTCGACGTGTTGCTCCATAACCATCTGAATAAAACCCAATTTCGCTTGCTAGTCTTGTACTTCCATCATCAGCTGCAGCCGCATTCGAAGGACTATCTGGGTTTCTTGCGAGGACTTGACGAAGAGTGTCCGCCGGTGGTATGGGATTCAAGTTGTGACCGACTCGGGGGTCAGCTCCTTGAGGGGGACCTGTAGGAGCTGGCGGTCCTGCTGAACTTGCGGGTATTTGGTCGCGTGTCAAAGCTGGCGTGGTTTCGGTTGACATTTTTAATTTGTGATGTTGGATATTATCAAGTCGATATGGTGTTTTGAATGGAGGTCTGGAGTGTGGAGAAGTGTGGCGTTTTGAAGAGCTTTCGATTGGAAAGTTGACCTCATTCCGATGCGATTGATGTCCAGCTAGAGGTGACACTACGGTAGTGGAAAGATAAATGAGCAGGTGACATGATATAGGAACTCTGAAGATCGTTATATGCTGACAGAAAGAGGGTGAAAGCGTTTTGGAATGCTTTCCATTTCTTTCTATTCTTTGACGAAGTTTTGATGTTTGCTGGTATGCAGCGTTTCATTTTATGCGTATGAATAGCAATAGATGAGATACAAAGCGGAATAAATAGACAGAAGATTTGCGTCTAAGGTTTGAATCACGAACTTGATCTTCTTTCCACTTCAACGGTTAGAGACTATCACTTGAAGAAGTTCACAATGGAAACATAATTCACGCACGAGAATCTAGAATTTGGGGGATACCGAGTTAATTGGGTTACAAGCCTACTGTCTACTCCTTTAAATCCTATTGTGTTAGAATTATAAGAGAGAATAAAGTTTAGAATGGGAGAAATAATGGATTATGAACGCATCTCTCCCGTTCTAGCTTCAATTCTCTAAGATAGTCTGCTATGATAAGCTGCAAATTGGGGGGGGAAGCATTCTATGTTGGGTTTCCCCAGTACGAAGAGCTCAACAACACGTTGAGATTCTCATCACAAGACGTCTTATTGATAAGTCCAAAGGCGATATCAGACAAGAAAGGGGTATGACGAGCAAACCTTGAAACTTCTCCAAAATTTTCCAAAAGAAATCGACCCCGCTTCGATTCACTCCAAAACCCTTTCAACTCTCCAATTTCTTCATTCTATGCAGCAACTCGAGCGCGCATACTAAACCGGCAAACTCTGATCGAGGGGTACAAACTACCTGTCCTTACTAGAGATCCACGCGTTCATCCCAAAGTATTCCGTTCTCCACAGAAGACCCAATAAGCGAATTCGCTGTGAATCAGGAGCAGCAACACTTGTTGATATTTCTGATATCCTTCCTAACTTTGCCAGATTCCTCGGTATTCGCAGCTCCAAGGGCGGTGACTGAGGTTTCGAGGGCGTCAAATCGTTTGCCGAGTTCTTTCATAACTTCGCCGAATTTTTCGGTATTTGCAACCCCAAGAGTGAACTGATTCCTGGACGTTATTAAGCCGATTGCTGAACTCGTTGTTTCTCTTTTCGAGAGCGTCCGCCCCAGTTTTACTTCCTTCTCCTTGAGTTTCAATCGCCTCTTCCATTCGATCGAGCCGAGTTGTAATCTCAGTGCTGCTAATTACGAGATCTTGCCCATGGGAATCTTCTTGCAGAGCTTCAACACTCACTTTAATAGTCCCGAGTTGTGTGGCAAGATCGTCGATTTTGTCTCCCAAGTTTGTGAAATTGCCGTTCAAGTTGTCGAGAATCTGGGTTTCGAGAGCTTTGACAGACGTTTGTACATCATGTTTGGTTGCTGGAAGGGTCTGGTAAGGAGGCGGTTGTCCCGGGCCCGAAGGTCCAGAAGATACGACTGACGCTTCCACGGGTTCGCTGCCGAGGTCGCGACCTAGAGTTCTTCCCCTATGATTATCGTCTCTTCGTTCCCGATCCCTCTCACTGGATCGCACCCTACTCTCCCGTCTTAGTCGCGCCTCAAGTTCTCCTCCAGCTACGGGGTGCGTGTGTATGAGGATCGTTAGGTGTCGGATTTAAGGGCAATGTTCCACCCGTTCCAGGAATCTCGTGGCCGGATTTGTCAATTCAAGTTCTGGGAGCCATAAATAGTTATTGGTGAAATTCATAATATTGTTCTTGTATGAAGAGAGGTTAAAGCCTTTAAAGCCTTTAAAGCCTTATAAATGGCGGAATGCTAATTAAGCTATATTATGTACTCTGATACTCCTACTTAGTACCGATTTTTAAAGTTATTCTCAATTAATTAAAATAGATAAAATATTAAACGTAGTTTTCTTCTTTATATTAATAAAAACCTTAACATAATTTATATAAAAGAGAAAAGGTTATAGATTAATAGATAATTAATAAGCTTTTATAAGTTCTTTAAGTAATTAATAAACTTTTATAGAATTCTTATATAATTATCTTAGCTATTAATACTATAATAATAATCATAAATGATTAAACTTAAATTATATCTTAATTCAACTTTTAAGAGAATAATCTTAGAAGATTTTATAAGAATTTATCTAAATCTAGATTTATTTATACTTTTATCTATAAGTAATTCATATATAAAAAGATCTTATTAATAAATTAAGCTTTAGAATCCTTCTAATTTCCTTTAAATTAATATTCGATTTAATTATTAATAATAAGAATAAAATAATAAAAGAAGAATATATTAATATATGTATTTAAGGTATTTTTATTATAAAAGAAGTATTAATCGTTACTTAAGGCTATTTGTAAATAAGTATACTAAATATATTAAAAACATAAAATCCTTATTAGTATACGTTTTATGGCCTAGGAACTTCTTAAAAAGTTGAAAACTTAATTGATGAAATACCTGCCGGGCTCATAACCTATCAATTCAAGTTCTGGGAGCCATAAATAGTTGTTGGTGAAATTCATAATATTGTTCTTGCATGAAGAGAGGTTGAAGCCTCTGAAGCCTTACAAATGGCGGGGTGCTGACTAAGCTACATCATGTGCTCTGACAGGATTGTCCTGCTGAACTAATTCCGCCTGTTTGGTTGCTTGGAGTAGGTGAAGATCGTACCGGAGTGGCTTGAGGCAGACCATGAATGTCGGAACTGTGTTCTGGGACGCTTTCTGGGTTGGGATTCGAACCAATAGGTGCTGAGTTGCCACGAGAAGCATGGGCTTCAGTTTCTTGAGCGGTATTTGGTGCTAGAGAAGCGTTCGAGACGGATGTATCTCCCGGAGAAGTCGTCTGGTTTTGTTCAGATTCATTCGGTGCTAGGGTATCACTGCCCGGAAAGACAGCTGCGGCTACTTGAGTTGGAGATGGAGTTCGTAGTTGTCCAACAGATGCTGGTGATGCGGGGGTTACACCAAGAGTAGATGTATGTTGAGGCGAGCTCGGATTTGACATGGCGGCTACTTTCGGTGGACTGATGTTGAATCTAGTCAATTCAATATCGGATTTGATCGATTAAGGAAGCCTGAAATGATGCGAAGTGTACCGTTTTGAGGACCCTTCAACTGGAAGCCAACACTGAAGAGCGATGCTTTCAGTAAGGGAAAGGAAACTTAAATGAGCAGGAGGCATGATATAAACAACTACGTGTTGACAGAAATGAGAGAACGCTCTTTCAACTATATGTGTTGGAATTTCAAGTTCAGCAGTTCGTCATTTCTTTCGATTCTCTGGAAAGGATTTCATGTTTTCTGTCATGCAAGTTGGGCTACTTCAAAGAAATCTGGTTGTAGAAACAGGAGGGTTACGACTAGAGTTTGATGGAGACTTCTATACGTAGTATCTAATCTTGAGCCTATTCATAGTCCCAAACTCAGACAGAGTCTCTTTCACTGCTGTGGTATTTGTAGGATTCATGGACACGCAGTTCACGGTTCACCTGGCGGAATCTTGACACGTGCTCGATAATAGAGGAAGAATCTTGGAGATGTCCACTTTCGAAATCATCCGAAACTGGCAAGACATAGCTGCTTTTCATATTTGTTTAGCTACGCAGTGCATACGCTGAAGAAGCGAGAAAAGGCTCACAATGTGTTTATTGTCCTCGCATGTCAAGCAAAGGTTGAAAAAGATGCTCCATTCTACGTATGTTTTCCCCAACCCAAAATACACATTACAAAACTCGGATGCTCATCACAAAATCCAACAAACTGCGAACACAAAGCCAACATGAAACGACCAGCAAGCCTATCGAAACACCTCAATTACCTCTTCAAATTTTGATGCGTGTTTCCAACCCCCCTGAATTACCCAATTGGAACTCCTTCGAATTCCCAACCCAATCAACCATCCAATTTCTATCTTTCACGCTGACGGACTAATCTCAAAAAGCACACAGACAACATATAAGGCATGCAGTTGCTCAGTCTGCCGGCGACATATTTGAGTCAGCACATGCCAAATGTCTCCAATCGTGATGAGAAATTCGTCCCAGAAACTCGAACGGTGCAGACTTTCTCACGGATCTATTGGACCGGCAGGCGTGTTCGCTCGTGGATTCGGAGGGATTCGTGGAGGGTTTGTCGGATTCTGGGTACTCGGGGTAGTTTCCACCGTCGGAGTGCGAGCACTCTGAACATTTGAAGAATCTTGAATATTCGGTGCCATGGTCGTGGTATTGGCAGCCGAAAAGTTCTGAGAGTTTTCGGAATTCGGAGGATTATGACCAATACCATACCGAACTGTGCCGGTCATAGGAGTGTAAAAAATTAAACTGAAGACGGGAATATCGTATATCTCATCGTTTGCTTGTGTGATGAGTCCGGGGTGGCGAGGTGGGTCCAAGTCTATCTCTTCGTCAGTTTCGGTGTTTGTCTCTCATTGTTCGGGTTGTGGAGTGGGATCAGTTGTTGGGTCTTCGCCTGTGCCTGGAATCGGCGACCCATCAGAGTCGGTTGCTTCCTCTCCCCTTTCTGTGTCGGTTTGGCGAGAAGGAGGGCTTGCGGCTTCACCTGTACCTGCGCCGGATTGCCGTTGCGATTGAATAAGCTTGGTTAGTAAAGAAGGACCAGGCTTTCCATATCCACCCGTACCCTCCTCGCCTTCCGGAATTCCAACAAGAGGCGAATTATGAGGAGGAACAGGGGTTAGATCCGGACTGGTCTCATCTGTTGCTGGGCTAGGACCCTCGGGATTGCCTCCGACTCCTTGCGGGGTTTGCGTAGTTGAATCATTCGGCTCGGTGGTATTTCCTGGCAATGTCGTCGAATTCAGATTGAGAGGACTTGGTGTTGTGTCGTGCAAGTCCCGGGGACCAACTGCAGGTCCGGTTGGAGTTGATGGATGTGCTGGGCTTGCTCCTGTGCTTGAAGTCAGGTCTGGTGGGGGCTAACTGAGTCTGACATTTCGTTTGAGGGTCGGGTGAACTTGTAATGTTTGGATTGATATCGGGCTTTTACTGGTTGACACTGCGGGCTGTTGGATTCGAATTGCGTTTTTTGGAGAGTCTTTCGAGCTGAAGCAGACTTTGGTTGCGGGAGTTTGATGCCCTGAAGTGCTCGTTTGGTCGCTGGTAAGAAGAAAAGAAAACGAGGTCGAGAGGTGGTACAGTATAATATAAAGATTTTGAGATCTAGCAATTACTGAGAGGAAGAAAGGGAATGTTGTGTTAAAGGGAAAGATCTTTCTCTCTATTTCGTGGACTGCTTTCTATGATTGATGGCATACATGGCTACACATAGCCGCTTCATGGACGATTTTCTTTGAGCTTTGTAGAGATCATGGTCATGTGAAATGATCATGTTGAAATCTCTGCTATTTCCGCATGAATTACTCCATGTGGAAAAAAACAAACTTTTATGCTTGAATACATTTCTCTCAACTGTGCGTGAAGTCGAAATAAAGAATCTTCACTGTGATTCACCTCACAAAGGACTGGACGTTTGTCTTTTGTGCTTAACTGCAGATGTTGAACTGAGAGAATGAAAGGTTTTATCTTTGAAAAAAGAATTGGAGATGACTTTATATTTGAGATTTCGTCTACAACATACAGAGGAAAGGTCTAAACCGTTCAATTGAGCTATGAAACAAAGCAATTTGCAAGGATATCAGGTCTTTGGTAACTCAAGATGAAGACTCAGAATCTCTAAAATCTTTTGCGAATTGCTTGTATGCGGTGGACACACCAGACAAGTACAGTACACTATTTAAAGACAACGGGCCGGTACGTCGAGAAGATATAGGAGCAATGGAAGGGAAATCGCATGTCTAGAAAAGCAAAATGTGCTGAAGAATTCGTATTGAACCTTTGAAGGCTTGAGTTCCCAACGATGAGCTGAAATCAAATGCTGTAACAACGGAAATTTTTACGAAATATTGCACGGGAGAAGGTGGGAGATATCGTGACGGTCGGAAATGGCGCTCGAATACCAGTAGCAGGAGTGACCCGTCCTTGTGCCACCGGGACAGATAGAATGCCGCCCTGAGTCATCAAATCAGAGAATCGACGCTTCGAAAGTGTTGTACAAGAGGACGAGTGTTCGAAAAGATCTCGAATTCTTGTAGCTCTGATTCCCAGACTCGGTGACAGGATTACCATAATCTGTTCATCACTCCAGTAAATTATGCATGCAATGCGCAACTGCTATTTTGTGACCCGTAGACTTGGACGATCGTTAGGGTCCCATTCTGTGCGGCCTCAATTGATTAGAAGATGGCCTTCTTTCTCCGACTTTGAGCTTGATGGTGCCAGGCCGTCGGAATGACTTCTCCTGGTTTCAAGGCCGCTCCCCTCTCAATCTTACGGTAAATATCCTGGCACAATGAGAATTGAAACAGGAGAGAAGAAGCGGTCCTGCAATAAAATTGATTCACTGCACTGCTGAAATAGTTTGATTGGAAGTTGCACGAGGTTAGGCAGGGACCTTCATTTTTGTTGACACCTGGATGCATCGTAAGCATGAAGGTGATCATGTGATCCCGTCTCGAAATCTGCCCAGGTGCCCGTGCAGCTGGAAAGAGCCTCGCAGAATATAAAAGAAGAATGCTCCATCGTGGTTGCCTTGAATTTGGGACTCTTTCCACTTAAACCTGAAGTTTGCTCCGAGTTTGCTCACCTTTTTGCGTGTCCGGAAGTCTTTCACCCGGCGGAAGGCGCAGGCCGCAGGGTCACGGTGCAAGCGTGGTGCGCGCTCACTAGCGTACCGCCAGTTCCCAATCGGGATAGCGCGTGCACGGTCCCTCTGCCCTCAGGTATATTAACAATCGCTGGCTCCCAACTTTCCAATTCTTTTTTCTTTTTTCTTTCTTCTTCATACTTACCTTCTCGAGGCCAGGCAGCTCATGAATTGCTTCGGCCACAGAACGAGATCTCCATTGCACAGCGGGGTATCAAGATCTGTTCAGTATGCTTCGGTATCCTGATTGGGGGAATTTTTGATTGCAACTCCCTATGGGAAACCTTTTTTTTTCATTGAGATCTGGCTTTCGTGGCTGGACTTGAAGAAGAAACTTGACGACAACAACATCGCGATCACGATCTATCAGAGCTGCGGTCACATCGAAAGCTGCCGGAGCTGGACATCTTCGAAAGCGAAGATACGGTTCTCTGAGTCTCTGTCACTGCCTGCAGAGCATTTCGTCGCGCAAACGGGCGCGATCATCACGGCGCTTTCGATGTGTCACGGCCGGTAAGCAGCGACAGCGACAGTGACAGTGACCGTATTGATCTCGTTTTTCGCGATAATTTCACGGGCAAGCAAGGTAGGAATTGCGCGCATATGGTCTACCGCAGGCGCACTGCGAGAAAGAACTGCTCGATCTTGAGAGAAAAGGCTTTGCGATGTTAATTTGCTTCGGTGTCCCGTCGGGGCTGGCCGTTGTGCGATAAACACTGTTTGTCACCATCGCGAGATTCAAGCTACTTCTCCATCCTAGCCCAGCATTGACATTGCTCTTCGCGGAAGAGATCACGACTACTTCAGCTTTTGTAGAAACTGCAGCTGACCTCAACGACATCTAGTTCGTGACAAAATCCCACAGTCAACTGCTTGACGATTCCCCGCGAAACTCAACTCCAAGATCCAAACCTCGTGCTCTGCCGAACCATACCACCTTGTCTTGCGAAGCCAATCTGCCAATTGCAAGCAGTAACTTCAATCAGCCGTGACACTGCCCAAACATACTGCTACGTAGCTGGCGCGAGCGATTCCCACGATTTGATACGAGCCTCCTTCCAAAATTGCTCCTCCGAAGCTCAACAGCCATCTTGGCAGCTCCATCAAGAGTGATCGCTGACTGTAAACGGCTGGATGTGCTTCGCAGAGAAACCGTCGCCTTCGAAATTATCTGGGGTACATCTTCACCAGAGCATACACTTCAGCTTAGCCTCAATTACACAAGGGCAAACGAATCAAGTCAAACCCGTGGCCGAGATTCCCATACCTGCTAGCTTTCTCTTCGCCCATTTCTACGCGCCTTGAAGGAAACAATCAGCAATATCAAAATTCCGAGACGGTCCACAGGGTGGTAGCATTCGAAAGGGTGGCCAGCCTCTATTCCGAATTATTCTCGGTTCTGTTCACAGGCCGAGGCCAATTCTCGAGTCTACAAGGTTTTTACGATACAGTCTGCAACTCGCAGTTAACAACGCCGCAGGTGTTCAATTTGCCTGGTAAGGACACTAAAATGTCTACCAGTAAGTTTCTTTTATCGAACCCGCTTTCCACCGGAAGCCAAAATCTGGACTGTGATCTCAAGGAAAGAGCTTTTGACTGATTTCTGCGCAAGTAGACGCTGGATCCAAGTGCCAAACCACGCCCGACCACGATACATGTGTCATATGCGAGTCAAACAAGGCCATAGTAATTTGTGAGGGATGTGACACTGCCTGCTACTGTAGCGCAAATTGCCGGGAGAAGGACTTTCCACTTCATCGACTATTGTGCAAAAACGATAAGCTATTCCAGCTGGAGCATCCACGACCACAAGACACATATCTATCCACCCACAAACTTGGTCTTTTATTCCCGGACGACACAAAGTTCCCCCGTTTCATATGGGTCAAGTTCGACGTGGTAGAAGTCTTGCAAGGTCACGTCAAAACAACCCCGAACTTTTCCAATAGCCTTCCTCAGACACCGTTCACGCATGAACCCCATCGATTTGGCAACAGTATGCACATCTACACTCCAGTCGTTCGAGATGATTTCGCGCCCAACCAATGTGTTGAGCATCTCCTCCGAGGAAAGGAGTTCTCCGACAATTCTAGCACAAGCTCGATTTGGAAAGGTCCACGCATCGTCCTTCGACATGTTAATGCTCCTCCGCCTCCGTTTGGCAATTTTATTAGCTACGAAGACGTAGGCATCTTGGATCTCCGGCGCGCAATGCAGCATTTCGTACACGACGTCAAAGTATTCGGCTGTACAAATCCATATGTCCTTTTCGATAACGGTTTCTGGGTGGATGCTGTCAGGTACGGTTGTTCCAAACTTCAGAAGCAGCAGTATGAAAAGGTCCAACTGCATGCAAGCCATCCCATATTCGACAACAGAAAAGGCAAAGTCAGTAAGATATCTGAAATTGTGGGAATCCCCCTCATTTTCAAAGGATACGAGCGTGGAGGATGTCACGATTGCCCCCTAGCATATGGACAGGTAGTCGAGGAAATGATACGCGCGCCGATTATTGCTAGCTCCAAACGAATCCTTAAGCTTAAGATTGAGCCTAAATGGCAATGGGAACTCCACAATCAGGTCTTGATTGCCAGGCGATGTGGAGACCTTTTGCCGACTCAGCTGGAAATATTCTGGCAATTCTGCACGCGTGTGGCACACCCTTATATTCTAGGCATAGGCGAATCGGAAGCCCAGGCCATACGGGCGCTGGCAAGGGGAGATCTCAGCAGAGAACGATTCGAGGCCTTCTCGGAAGTTTTCATCAACGAAAAACTTGGAGCTGGATCGCTGCAGTTCGCTAAAGTGAGGCCTATGCATAGACGGCCACAAATTGAGGTCTTGCAAAAGTCGGTCCTTGTCAAGTTTTCCATCGGGCGACAAAATTTGCACAGGCTGGGATGATATCTCAACCATAGATGATAGTATAGGCGAGATCGGAGGAAGGTTCAACCATAACGGTAGTTTCAGAGGGTGAGCGGCGAGCGCAGCGGTAAGCGCTACACCACCTCTGTTCAGGTCACACCCTGAGGTTCCCAGAGCGATTTCACATTGTGCAAAGGATTTCATATTTCACAGTCGTTCTCTCATTTATCCGTTGTATTTTCCAAATTTCGCGTGCCAGATGTTTCTACCAGTTCACCGGATACCCACCGAGGTAAGATACCTTTGCCACATATCAAGCTAGTAAACTCTATATCATAGGTAGCTAGAACATGCAATGCAAACTCACATACCGCTTACCGTGTTGATTTGTTTAGAGCGCCCCTTTTTTGACTTCGTTATGTTAGTCTATTACAGAGAATTGAGGTCAATGGGAGAGATTCTTCCACGAACAACCCTCTCCCGAAAACGTAGCCTCTATCATTTCAACCACTATTCTCTCAGATATCCTGGCACAAACGGGAGATGAGGGACGCTCTAAAACAATTAATGCGGTACTTGTACTCTATCTCATCTCTAAAATTGCGGACAAGCCTTTTAATTCCCATCTCCAGTAATTCCTTTTCTATTCAATACAACTCAGCCTATTCAATACAACTCAGCTCCTTTACCAAGGAGGATTCTTCCCATCGTATGCATTAGGCCCCTCCGCATTCTCCCACCCGGGAAAAAATATATTGAGAAACTTTCCGTTATCCGCCTTGCTTGCGTTTTGGATTTTATCCAGAGTAGCAGCGGCGCCATCTTTGACATCCAAGTCTGCTGCTTCTCCGCCGAGGTCGGTTTTTAGCCACTGATATGTATACATTAGTTCAAGTTGAGAAGAGGAGATGGGGATGGGGATGGAAGGACGAACCCCAGGACTTATAGCGAAGATTGTGAAGCCTTCGTCTGCGTAGGCTAAGGAGTATTGCACTGTTAGGGCGTTGAGTGCTGCTTTCGAGATGTTGTAACCGGGGGCGGTGATGTGGGTGTATGTAGGTGCTAGGGCTATGGAGCCTACGGTTGAGGAACTGGTATGTTTTAGTGGAGGGGAGGGGGGAG
>QYAP01000707.1:0-14929 GCA_003988905.1 Hymenotorrendiella dingleyae
AATGATTTTATTATAATTATTTTAAAACAAGGTAAAAAGGGCGATTTTTGGTGTGTTTCGCTTAAGTGTGCGACGAGCTATGGCCCCAACTCTTACCTACATTCATCTCTCTACTCATGTGAATTTTCATCTATTCTCATTCTCTAACGTATTATAGTTCAAATTATCAACTCTACATGTCCAAGTTCTAGGCTGTTTACAGCTGCAAAATAATCACAAACATGGCAGCAGCAAATGTAGAGAGATCTTTTCATTAATTTAGTGCCTCTAGCAACGCTTCCAATCATACAAAGAAATATCTCGTTCCCCAATATTGCCGTGAGTGGAGTTTCAAGTTCGTACGTCGAACCCAACCTTTGTACGCCTTCCCCCAGAGATTGCTATTCTACAACGACGACAAATAAAGCCTGAAGGAAAGATACAGAAAGTTGAGGTACGAAGACATAGGAACCGAAACCCCCCTAACTTTTAATATACACCACGCCCCTTTCGTACAAGTGCACTGCCATCAGTTGTGGCATCCGTGCACTATGCAATGTCCGTTCATCCCATTGTCATCACGCCAAGCGCAAGCCTTGCTTAAAAGTTGGAAGGCTCGCGAACGTTTCGCTCCTTTTGTCCTGCGCTGAAATCGATTCTCAACACACGTCCGTAAACTTCCTGACCGGTAAGGGTTTTCATGGCTTCTGTGGCCGACTCAACATCAACAAAGTCTGCGTGTGCGAAACCTCTTGGTTGTCCAGTACGTCTGTCGATAGCAACACGGACATCGATAACATTGCGAATCTCACGGAAAAGCTTGTTAAGGTCGTTGTCCGACATCTCGAATGCAAGGTTGCCAATGAATAGAGTCTTGGATGGTGGGTTCTGGGCATTTACGCGCTTGGTGGCGGCTTGGTAGTTGACAATCATGCGGCGACCTTCGTGAAGTGTTTGGTTCTTTCCGGCGATGGCGGCAGCGGCTTGCTCAACGGTCTCAAACTCAACGTAACCAAATCTGGGAATCTAAGTTAGCTTGAATTGTGTCAATGGCAGTGAAGAATATTACCCTTTGCTCAACATTCTAGAGTCAGTTGCGATGGTGGCGCTCTTGATGGTACCGAATTGTGAAAACTCTCTCTCCAAGTCTGCTGCGGTCACCTCAAAGAGGATATTGCCAATGTAGACAGAGTTGGTAGGCTCAAGGACTCTTGGAGCAAAATCGCGGCGGGGACCAAGAGATGAGTCGTTGTTGAAGCCACGAGGTTCACGACCACCATAAGACCTTGATGGGCCTCTGTCTCCTCCCTCAAAGCCACCGAATCCTCTGCTGGGTTCTTCAGAGAAATCACTGTTGAATCGTTTGAACACTGAAGGGGAGATAGCAGCACATTGTGTCTTCGACCGCAGCGCAAAGGAGGAGCCTGTGGTGAGATTGCGTGACTTGGAGAGGAAGGAGGTAGAAGGGGTGGAAGAAGCAGCGCGGAAAACGACTTGGCGGATAGAATTCCTGGCAGGATGGATTAGAATATTACGCGATTTAGCTGCGCAGGATGCATTGTACTTACATGATGGTGGATTATGAAAGAAGTAGATGAATTGGGACTTGATGCTTGATGAAGAAGATGGTGAGGTATTTGGTTAGAAGCAAAAAAAAGTTTCGAGGCGAGCAAAGTCGCGTGAAAGATCACGCACGCTAACCTTGTTTGGGACTACTGGCTCCACTTTCGACTCCTGAACCCGAAGCACTGACCACTGACATCCAGACGACGAAGAGATGAAAACCGACAACGATCGAAAGAAACTCTTCCCTCTCAATAATAAACCGTAAATTTATTCCAAGTCAATCGTTACATAATACTCCCTCTCAATCCAATACCCCCATTCGCTACCACCTCATATTGCCTTGTAAATCCAACTTACCAGCACTCCGGGAGTCTACGGCTCTTGCCGCGAAGATAGTCTACTATTCACTAGACTCCATGTTTACCCCAGACTCTCAGAACAACTAGCAATTCTACGCACATATCAGACCTCTCCCTTACCTCAAAAAGCATGTCATGCATACATTTTAACGACTTTAGACCAGTTAAATCCACTCACTGTAAACAAACCGAACTCGCATATTCTTTCAACACGAAGCCAACAAGTGGGAGCTCATTAATAAATAATAATAAGATGTTAATAATTGGGCATGTACATTGTTACATAAAAATCTCTCTCGGCCTTCTCTGCTTCATGATAAAATAAGCCCAACCTCGATCCGCGAAATTGGCTTTGATATTGGTCAAAGTCCCTCCTCTCGCTAAGGTAGGTAACTACGACAACATATTTCCATAGCACTGTAATTAGGGGCCATCCTTCCCACCCACAACACCCACCACCAGCCCCTTCACCCCCCCTTTCCCCCATTGGACCTCCATAAAAATGTTCAACAAGCGTAATAAATGTTTCTTGCTACACCCATCATCGTCCAACACCAAACCCCTCCACGACCCCGACCGCAAGCCAAATCTTGACAAATAATAGGCTGCGGTAACGAATTGAAGAAGCAAAGGTCCTAGAAAAAAACCAATGCGGGTATATCAAACGCCAACAACCCATTTCCCGATACCATGAATTTTTTTGATCCTCCAACACTAGGAGCACATATCCAACGCCGCGTCAGAATCTCCGCCTGTCCCTATACAAAGTACCAACACGATCGCCAACCCCGCGCCTTTTTTTTGTTATTTATTCTTTTCTGAACAGAAGGAATATAATAACCAATTGGCCGAAGGGTATTCTGGCTCAAATATAATGTAGCCCACAAAAGAAAAACTATTTCTATACAGACAAAAGGAAAACCCCGATATTGACACAAAGTAGATTGGCAGCCGCCGTGTTATATAATATATCCGTATTACCAACCAGACAAAAGAGAAGGAAGGGTTGAAAATGATTTTTTGAAGACGTGTCCGATTTGTATATGTATGGGTGGTAACGCGTCAACGCGCCGCCGCTTTGTTTGCCGGGAGATTGGTTGAGGCGAAGAAGGGGGATGGCCGCGACTTTTGGAAGCGGGCCACTACCCGAAGCGTAAGATGCCCGTGTAAAGTTTCATACTCGTGATAACGTGACAACAAGGACGAGATTCTATCGTAAAGTCCTGCGATGTAGCTCATAATAGGCCTCGCTGTGAAGAATAATGCGTTTAAAATTGATCGCCTCCCGCGCGGTAGCCACCATTTTGATACTGAATGCCACTCATCGCCTCAGGTACATGAGAGTGATGCTGTGCGTGTTGTTGCTGCTGTGCATTAATGGCATTGCGAATGGGAGGAAGTTGTTCGATCGAGCGAAGAACAAACGTGTCGTCTCGTGGCCCGCGATGTAGCACGCTTGCAGCGCCGTATGGGTTGTTAGGGGGTGGATATTCATTGCTCATCGCTGGCGGTGGAGCCGGTCGATGAGAGCCGCCAAAGTTAGTTGTCAATTCTCCTCGAAGTTGGCTGTTTTCAGTACGAAGGGACGCCGCTTCTCGACGGGACGTTTCCAGTTCTTGTTCAACAGAGCGAATCCGACTGGAGAGCCGGGCGATGTCATTTGTCGCTCGCCCATATTCGGAGATGGCTAGTTTCAACAGATTAGCCTTTTACTTTATACATTTCCTAACGTAGAATCTTCCTACCTTTGGTTAGGATTTCCCATTTGGAGGCTTTCGAGCCACGTTCTTGGGGCATCAAGTCACGCAATTGATCAAACAAATCTTTCATCTCAGTACGTCGTTTTCTCTCCGCAAGTTTATGGGAAACTCTCAATTCGGGGGTACGAGAGTAGGGCTGGCTGCCACCTGGGGAAGTACCCTCGCCTTGCAACTCGGCCACCTGACGGTGTTGAAGAGAATGATGATGTGTGGAAACTTGAAGCTCGGAGGATGCTCGCGATAGTCGATTCGAGTGATCGTCATCGAGTCGGCGTTGTCCTTGCGGTAGGCGCGATTCTGTGGTATATTGACTGCTAGCAATAGAGTCGGTAAAAGAGTTTCTTCTCGAGTCATCATTGTAGAAGGACGTTCCTTGTCGGTTGACATGAGCATCATTATCAGCCGGATCAGCATGGAAATCTAACGCCCATGGTTGACCCGGGATAGCATTAGGAGCTTCCGCAATATCTCTCGAAGGTATCCCTGAAATAGGCGGCGCATTCTTCATACTCAAGCCCCTCGAAGGGGATATTGGGTCGCTACTGGCCGAGAAGCGTGATGATCTAGGGGAAAACTGATCCGAGTACCGGGTTTGAAAGCCAACCGCTGGACGTGGCTCATTTGGTGCACCCGGGTTTCTCTGTTGTGCCAACGAGCTCTGGAGCGAGGTCGAAGATTGGTTGTTTGTGCTGTACGGAGATGGGCCTGACAAGCGCATGTCTCCAAAGTTGGCGCCCAGTCGACTATCTACAGACTCGCGACGAGAATCGGTGTGGTATGAACCATTGTGCAACGCAGAGTCGATCGTATTGACGCTCAATCGGTTGGCCTCATGATGTTCAGGGATCGTAGGCGATACAATTGAAGCTACGCTCATGGTTTGAGTTGGGGAGCTGAGAGAATGTGGTAGAACTCCATTCGAGACTGGTGATGGCGTCTTCTCTGTAATAACCGATGTATCGGGACCCAGGTGGTGATGTGTGCTAACTCCATTATGGTGGCTGTTGGAGAGGCTCGAATCTACACATACAATTAATACGTCAACTCTGCCATCTGCCTCGATCATGGCGACGAAGATACTGCTTACGCTTCGAGTTATTTTGTGAGGCATAAGCGCTATCTCTGTTGCCTGGCTCCTTGTGCACTACCGCAGGTTCATTCAACATACTGGATATGGTGGTGGGAGGTTTGGAGACCTGGTGGCCGGGCATGTGGTGGTCCATGGCAAATACAAAGGTGTTTTCTACTGGCGCAAGTGGCCTCGATTAAGGGATTGTCGAAGGTTGACGAATGTCGCAAAACGCAGGATGCGCTGGCGGTCGCGAAAGGTAATTGGCAACGCCGAGCCAGTGTCGGCCGAAGGGAATGTGGTGTTAGAAGATAATGGTGTCCGGTCGGAATCGGCGTCGGACTATGTATGGGTGGATGTTGGTGGGGAAGAGATGAAGTTTGCAGATATAAACTGCTGATGCTGCTGCGGCGGATAGGGACTGGCTGATCTGAGCCTAGAGAACGTGGTGCGGGCGTGCGTAGGTGCTTCGAAGGCGGGCGGCGGGTGTTTTTTTTGGCGTGCTTGTGGATTCGAGTAAGCCTGGCGCTGGCTCGTGATTGGCGTGGGTGGGAGAAGTGGATCGGCGCAACCAGTTAAACAGTGGGCATGGTATGAATTTAGAACGAACGAGTGAAGTGTCGAAGGAAGGCAGACAGGGCAGGCAAATCGGGTATCTCTGCCTTCCAGAAAGAAATCGAGCGTCGAAGGACGAAAAACGGTTGGCCAGCGCTCCCGTCGTCAAGTCCAGTTGGGCAGGCAGGTTAGAAGGTAAGTATGGACGGTCGTTGGGCGGTGGTCGGCGGGGGGGGCGTTTGGATTTAGGTCGGTACCACGAGGGAAGGGGAAGAATAAGAAGAGAGAGAGGGAGGGAGACGTCAAGGAAGACTGGTCTTGGTGGCGTGGGTGGTCGAGTCTTGGTGGTCGAGTACCGTGGTGGTGTCTCTGCAGCGGGCGCGCTGAAAGGACGGAGACTATTAAAGTAGAGGGCTAGTCGGGCTAGTGGCAGGCAGGTCGAGGGTGTGCAGTGTGCAGGGGAGGATGCGCGAGGGCCGACGGAAGCAAGAGCAGCACCGTAGACGGTTAGGCAAGACTCAGGAGGGCTCTCGGAAGGGTGATGGGTGATGTACAGGGATTTCCTGCTGCGATACTCGGGGAGGGTACGGATGCTGGGGCAGAGAGGAGGAGAGAGGAGATGGAGGAGATGGGTGGAAAATGTGAAAACGCGGGCGAACTGCCACTTGCCGTGCCTGGACTCGAAGCCGTGGGCCCCGCCCGAACAATCGAAATGTCGTTGCCGAGGGGTCTGGCTGGCTCGATGACGGCTGGCAGGCTAGCTGCCACGGGGCTTTCCTCTTGGGCTTCGACTGCACAAACGTCTTTGTCCCTCTTTTGTCCCTCTTGGTGGTTCTGGTGGTTCTACCACTTCGCGGCTTTTGCGTGGGTGTTTAAACATGGGCTTAAACATTCAGGGCTTAATGCAGCAGCGCGCACCGCCAAGTGGAGTTCGCTGCGTGGGACAGACGAGAGACCGCACAAGGGACAAGGGAGAAAAAGCGGCAGAAGGCGACGGTGTTGCAGGGGATCATTTGCTGGGGTTGAGTGCCATGCTCGCGATACATGTCTCCAAATCTCACTGCTTTCAGATGAGCCTAACCCGACATGGACACAAGTCGCACCACACAGCGAGCGAGCACTGGGAGACATCGGGCGGTGCGCCCAGACAAGCTTTGGGGGAGACAGCGCTGGAGCCTGTGATGTGGTGAGAATGGTGCTGGGAGGAGCAAGATGCTGGAAAAAGATGCTGGAAAAAGATGCTGGAAAAGGGGGGAGAGGATGACTCCATGGGTGAGTGAGCGCTGCACCAGGAACCCAACGGCGAGCTTCAACAGCATCGCCACCGTGAGCATACTGGTCCTACGGAAGCTCCGTCGTCAGAAGGCAAAACAACACTATACCGTACAGTAGTTTGGTTCAGAAGGCTTCAGACGAGCTGCAGTGCAGTTAATCTAGGCGGATTATTAGACGACTACAAGCTGTCCACAGACTCCCGCAATCCTCCTAATACAAGCCACTAAAACTCAGAAGCCGACGCCTGGCAGTTACCAGGACTCTGAGGACTGACGACGTTCCTTTCTCAGAAGGCCGTCCGGTACAGACGCCACTCACTTGTCTGCACTCCCTCCTCGCCTGCTAGGCCTAATCCTGCTGATCCGGCCCTATCGAGCCCCCTTGGCAAAAAGGGGAAAAGCAATTCCTATCCTGTCGGCGTACAGGTCGCATGGGACATTGAGATCGATTGCGTGCTGTATGCACCAACCATGCATAACTCTGGCTGATCTTGCTTGTATCATGTCCAGAAGAACTTCATGGCTTGGGACCATCGTGGACCATCTATCTGACGAGTCTCTTGGAAATCTACACTTTCGACTTTCGACTGTCTAGATCAGTCAGTCAGTCAGTACATCGCCTGGTACATCGCTGATCCCCCGCCTACGTCGTCGATAGAAGATGGTGATATGGGATATGGTCAGCAAGGACACACCCGTCACTCCTCCTCTTATCACGCAAGTGGAGAAGGGCCCTTCTGCCTTTGACCCTGCACCGCTCGCCCAACCCACTTCTCAGCATCGAGCATCGTCACAAGCACATGTGGCACTGGGGAAACCGATCGTCAATTGACTGGCTCGTGGTACTGACACACCGTTTTGCGCTCAGACCGTCTAGGTTCAACAGCTTCTCCAGGTCCATCATATCATTTTGCTTTTGAGGCAGAGCAATAATTGCCATTGTTGACGAGCCGAAAACGGGATATGGAGAAATGTTCGAGAATATGGCGCAAATGGGCTTTGGGGCGTGTTCAGAGATGGCCCCAAGCGCCTCTGTGGACGAGACTACTGTATTTCCCCATCAATTCCCCTCAATTCCCCCCTCAACGGCTAGTTCCTGGAGAACGGCAGACTTTGCTCGGAACAGAAAAGATCAGCGGATTCAAAGTTACAAAGGGGCGTCTTTGGGCATCAGTGAGACATCCGAATTGTCTTGTAGTACTTGTATCTCCTCCAAGGTCGTTCGTTGACAGTAGAACTCCGATAACAGCTGGATGTACGACTTTTGTCCTCCTTGGGGGCCCAGACAGGACGAATGATGGAGCACTTGGGTGTAACCGAGACGCAGACCGGAAGCTTTTGCGCCATACGAGTTGCATGGAATCAGATGAAAGTTTATGTACGTTTATTCAGAACTCTCGGCGTCGCGCGCGGCACCTGATTCTCCCGTTTCTTAACAGCTTGCACAAGCGGCCGGGGAGCGGGTGGTAGTGCCGCTGCGAGCAGAGCCCCAAATCGTTCCGAAAAAGACGAAAGACGAAACAGACCAGCCCGATTTTATGAATCCAGACCGAGTGAGATATGGTGGAATGAGGGATTGACGCCTGGCAAGAGACTGTCGCTGGACTATTGGCAAAGTACGCATGTATCCGCTGAAAATTGTGCTGTCTTGTAACAGTCTTGGATGGAAAACAGGTTGGTCGATATAAGCTTATAGAACACCGACGCGGGATACGCTATGTGTAGGGCAGTCTGAAGTGGCTACCCCTACTCCATAGTAGGCTAGTAGGACAGCATGGCAGGCATGTCATTTGGGGGCCCTAGGGGCCAGGATCCCCCAAGATATCGGCCTCTCCCCCTGGTCAGCGCTCTCCGTCAACACCAGAGCCCGGACCTGGTCGCTCTCCACGAGGTTTCTCTCCAGGGTCATGTTTTGTGGCCATGCTGACCAGTCCCTGAAGGGAAGGTCAAGGGAGGCCAGTTCCGTATCCGATTCAGGCTCTCGGTCGCATTCCATCCCCAAATCACCGAGGAGAACGATGGGGAGTGGCGTTGCCTGTGAGTGGTTGCTGTTCCTTTCTCCGGACAAGCCCTGGTCCATCGCTGCCCTGCCGAGTGAACGCCTTCAGTGACAAGTTCGACAGAGGTGCATCCTCGATGTCATCCTTCACCACCCTTGAACACAGAGAAGTGCACACAAAACACCTCTAAACACCCTTTTGGGACTTTTCCGCAGACTTCAACATCGCGAATCGGCACTTTCTCCGCTGCTACTGATCAATCAGAAGGCTCTTCACACACCACCCATTGAAGCATTCTCCTGAATGCCACATCGAAAAAGGCGTACTGTATTTATCCTTGACCGTCCCTTGCGTCTTCAAGGGCATCAAGCACCATCGTGGCATTCTAGATGATTCATGTATCAAATTCTATCATTCGTCAAAAAAACGTGCTTATTATTGCACTCGATGAAAGCACGAAAAAAAAATCTTCCATGATGCTTGGAGGGTTCTACAAAGATGTACGAATTGGCTGAGATTGGGAGATTACGATGGCTTGAGCAACTATATCTGAAGCTGATCTACACGTACGATTTGCACAGTAACCTCGTGGCCATTTCTCCCGAGCTACCACGCATCGTGTCCACGTTGTAACGCTCTTTAGGTGACTCGAGAAATCGATATACAAGAGGAGAATTTGAGATTCTCCTCACATGTGCTACCAACGCCATGGTGTCCTTCTTCCATTCGCAGAATAATCATGAGCAAGCAGATTTTACAGCTCGAGGCACAGTGTAATGTATTGGTGAGGCAAAGCAAAGCAGAGAAAAAAGCGTTCTTTGTGATTGGTGAGCGGGATTGAGAGCGGGATTGGGAGCGGGATTGATGCAAGGCAGGTATTAGTCAGGAATCCTACGATGAAGTGCGTGTGAATGGGTGAGGGTAATAGTCATCGTTGCTTACGTTGGGTTGGTGTTGGTTGGTTGGTTGAGTTGTTGGTTGGTTGCGTTGTTGGTTGGTTGCGTTTAGGGTTTTGGGGAGTCTACGTACGGTACTGTCGTAAATTTCCTTACTCGCTGATGTTGGTTGGTGGTTGTTGGTTGGAAGAGGTAGGTGAGATTGAAGGTTGGTTTGTTTTTGGTTTTTGGTTTTTGGGGAGGGTTAATGGGGATCCCAGTTAATTTGGTAGGGTGGATGATGGTGGTTGGGAGAGGTAGGGAGAGGTAGGTGAGATAGGTTTGAAGATTGGTTGGTTGGTTTGAGTTTAAATCATTTGGTTCTGGTTGAGATGGGAGGGAGCTTTCGAGGTAAGCCATTATCCTAGCTCTTCTATTCCTCTAAGCAATTTTCAGTATCCCTAGCATTATCCCCCTTTTCTTTCCAAAGTGCTAGTAGCAACATGATTCTCTTTTCTTCTCTTATCATCTATTTTCCATCTCGTCACGCTCTCTTCTTTGCCATTTCGAGATATCGTCACCTGCGAAATGGAAATACAGTATTTACACTGGCATTCTGTTACTAGAAGAGTTATGCAAAACGCGGACCATTCGGCGAAAGGTGTTTAGTGACTCTTTCGTGAATTATTCGTGGCATAGGGGGTTTTTACACAGATGGCGTGTTTTTTTCCGTATACCATACATGTTTTTCGACAGTATGCGAAGTTTCGTTAGCAGTCACTTTCACTTCTTTAGGCCGCGGAGCGTAGAGCAGCCACTTTTATGTCTTCCCTAACCCCCATCACTATGTCCCTTCTCCAGCAAAGACAGAATGAAGATCTACTTCTTCCTGTCAACCGCACCTAATTACCTCTCTCTCCATACCCAATACTTGTAAACTAGCTCCATCACGTTTCCTCTCACATCGGACCTCCCACGCTGTACCACCACTTCACCCCATCCAACCAACCTATGAACAACACTAACCCAATACCCGGGAGCACAGCGTGGTACAACCCGCAACTTGCAGGATCTGGTACGCTCTTGTACACCTTCACTTTCTTTCCCCACTGCTAGCTCGTTGCTCGCCATGTACAATTCGTTGCATACCACGCAACTTGTGCTTCCCCGTGTGCTTCTATGAACTACCGTATGCCTTCTAGAAGGCTACACGGCAGATGGGGTGTACGATGCCAGTACTAGGGGAGGAGAGCGTTTCACGGACTTGGCGTGATGTACACACGAGCTGGAGTACACAAGTTGCAGCTAGTGCAAGTATGTGGAAGTGTCGTGTTGGTGTGATGCTTCTCGGATCCGGAAGAAACGGAGCTGTACGATGCTGGGATCGTGGAAAGTGCGGATGTCCTAGGAGGTTGGGATGGGCAGTATCGGTACAGGATTGTATGTACAGTATCGGCGTGTCTCATGTATCTTCCCCTCGAAGCCGATTTCCCCGGGTGAGGAGGATGAGGGGGGGTGAGGGGGGGAGTACAGCCGGTTATGTTCTGCAACGGGCATGATGATGATGTGCATACGAGTGGTGAAAGATGGATGTTCCAGTTGTTAGGTGCTGGGTTGGAATGATGCGGTATGATGCGTGCGGTATGATGTGCAGCTTCGGGAGGACGCGTGGGGGAGTGAGGAGATGGTTATGGGTAATGTATGTATGTTGCCGTTGTGTGATGTAATGTAGGGAGGTCCGGGTTTGTGGGTGCGTTGTAGTATGGTGGGTGTGGTGTAGTATGGTGAGGGTATTTGAGCGTTGAGTGATGGGCGGTTTTGTGGGTGTGTTTGTAGGTGGAAGGGAGGGAGGGGAGGGTGTTTGTGAGGTGAAATGGATTATGGGGTTTTGGGAGGGAAGTTTGAAGTAACTCAGTTAGAAAAGGGGGGAAGAGATTTTGTGTTTGTTACAGTAAGTTATTCTGTCATCTTACTTATTTCTCTTCTCTGCGATTCTTTGTCTTGCTTTCCTTACTTTTCTTCCTCTCTCTTCACCTCTTTACTTCTCTTCACTTCTTTATCTCGCCTTTTCTTTCTCTCTCTCTCTTCCTTCTTTTCTCTCCTTACTCTTCTCCAATCTCCACTCTTCATCTTCCTTACCCCCCGTTAGCCTTCGACCAGTTGCCCAATCTCTTTCAAAATAATCAAAGAGATATTTTGTTCTATAGAATCCATACAAACCAATCATTCACATCCCAAATAGGAAATAAAAGTGTCTAAATCAGGACGAAAGTCACGTACCTCGCTTAAACAGGGAGCTGACGAAGGTGACGAAACACTTCAAGGTTTTCCTACGATCATCATTGAAACACATGTATTCCACTTTTAAATGAGCATATAAGCTAAATACCCAGCTCCCCAGAGTGTTTTTAAACCCCTTCTCTTTTATCGGGTAGCTGGGAATAGCCTCAATTCTAGGCGGCGGCGGTGAGGTTGCTTACGTAGTACCATCGCATGAAATAGCGGAGCTCCCCAGAGCAACCCCGGCTAGTTTCCTTAAGCACAGCGGTAAAGATCTTTCGCAAAATCTTAGACAAAACTGCCCCCATCCTCGGGGGTTCTTGGATAACAGATCATAACTAAAGAGCTTTGGCCGAATAACGATCCAACACTCTGAGGCTGAGGAACCCGAGTTTGAGTTTCTGGCACATTCACATATAGAATAATAGCAGATAGATACACTTGATAGCAGCGATACATTGAATTCTATTAGGTGAGAATATAAGGTGAAATTCATCTATTGTTTAGTTCACCATCTCTAAAATTCCGTAATTGCCTACCTAGGTAAGCAATGCAAAGGGATCATCAAGGTAGAAAGCGACTTACTTATGCTAAATGCGGCGATTGCTTACCATCCATGAGGGACACCCAACTTGAGTCCACCTTTCACGATTCCACCAATTAGATGACGAATATTTCTTCGAAAGAAGTGGAGTTGGGGAATTAGGTAGTTATCGGATTCGGGACGTGCTACCCACAAAATCAAAATTAGATAAAAGAAGTTATCAGACTGGACCAAAACCTCAAGGAAACTTCCCCTCTCCATCCTGCACCTCTTCATTTTGTGTTTTAGCTCCGATCAAGTCCTTCATCAATTTATCAAAATGGTATCCTTCAACGCTAAAGTGATTGTGGCTTCCTTATTCCATGGTTTAGCCTCAGCTGCGAGTTTGGCAGTTTCTGGTGTAAGTGAGCAACGATCTTTGAATTTGGAGATGTTGCGGCTAATATGCTCAATGTTTAGTGTCAAGCTCTAGAAGATGCGGGGTTTTCATCGCAAATCTGGTACCCAGGAACCGACAACTACACCACACGTGAAGCGTCTTACTGGTCTCGCAACGCAGCTCTCGGTCCTGATTGTATCGTACAACCTCGAGACACGGTCGAAGTCTCTGCGGCTATTCAAGCCATCGCTTCTAGCTCTTCAAATTTTTCCATTCGTAGTGGTGGGCACAGTCAATGGACTGGAGGATCTGACATCACTGACGGCGTGACGCTTGATTTGGGCTTATTCCAGACAGTTACCTACGATTCTTTTACTGGATTGGCAGGTATTCCACCCGGGCCTAGTTGGGGAGAGATATATCCACTGGTTGAGGCCTTCGGAGTTAACGTTGCCGGTGGTCGTGATGGTGGTGTTGGGATTGGAGGGTTCCTTACTGGAGGCGGCAATACCTATTACAGTGCAGCTCAAGGCTTAGGCTGTGACAATGTTATCAACTTTGAAGTTGTCTTAGCAAACGGCACCGTTGTCAACGCAAATTCATCCTCAAACGCCGACCTTTGGAAAGCGCTGAAGGGAGGCTCTGGTAACTTCGGCATTGTTACACGATTTGATATGCAAACTTGGGCAGAAATTCCATTGTATGGAGGCATTCGAACTGTTAACAGAACATACGTTAATGAGACAGTTACCGCTCTCGTCAACTTCAATAACAACTACACCAACAATCCTACGGATAACTTTTTTTCTGAGTTTGTTTACAGCTCCGCTGTTGCCGATGATGTGGTCATTAACCAGGTGGTCGTCAATACCGAGAATAAAACCATGGCTGAAGCCGGGGGTTACGAAGGGGTGTTGGCTATGCCAGCCATTTCGGACACTTCATCATCACTCTCCATGGCTGATTTCGCAAACACTTACTACCTCCCATCCGGAACCTAGTAGGCCATCCAACCCCTTTATCACTTTATCTATTATTCCTTGAGCATCACCAACCTAAGCTAGCAACGTCTGGTACACCCTCACCACCGCCAATGATGTCCGCATCATCACCCAAGCCGTCGTCCTCCTCGACACCCTCATCGCACAACTCAAAACCGTCGTAAACTCAACCGACTTCGTCGCGCAATCCCTCTTCCAACCAATGCCCACCCTCTTCGCCGACATCGCCGAGTCCAAGGGCGGAAACATGCTCGGCATGAACCGCGTCACAACCAACTCCTTCCTCTGGCTCATAACTCTCGCTTTCAACACCGCAGACCAACTCGCTATCGGTACTCCCTTCGTCAAGGAATATTACTTGGCTGTCCAGGAATATGCCGATTCGTTAGGGGGGTTGGTCGATTGGCAGTATTTGAATTATGCTGATCCGAGTGAGGACCCGTTGAGGAGTTATGGGGAGGAGAATTTTGCATTCATGCAGGAGATTAGTGCCAAGTATGATCCGGAGCAGGTATTTCAGAACAGAGTTGGGCAAAAGGTTACCCTGGTAATACCTTTTGATAAAAAAGGTAGGTACCATACCTTTTTCAGAATTAAACTAGCGGGAGCTGGCTCTGGGGAGTTCCAAATTTATATCACACGACGTACGTAAAGCAACCTTACCGTCGCCGCCACCCAGAATTGAGGCTATTCCCAGCTACACACCGAGAAGAGAAGGGTTTTGCAATGGTCTGGGGAGCTGGGAGTTGAGAGCTGAGCAGCTGGGAGTGAGTGTTTATATGCCTACTTAAAAGTGGAATACACGTGCTTTAACGACGATCGTAGCGTAAGAGAACTTGGAACTTGGAAGTGTTTCGCCACCTTCGCCACCTGGAAGTGGGGATAGCCTCCTTTTGTGACGTCAAAAGCCGGAGAAAGCAGTGAGCGCACACAGTGAAGCTGGTGATGGTGAGGAAATTGGTAGACGAGAAGCTATTAGGAGCATGCTATTTTAGGAAATAAACCTCCAGTTGTCGGATGGGCGAGGCATCAAAACTGACCGAAAAAGACTTCTTTGTTTGCACAGAAATCTGATTTTTGAGCAATCTACACTGGAGGAGGGTGCAGGGTGGTGGCAATTGCAGTTCTTCTCTTCCTCTTCCTCCTCTTCCCCCTATTGCTATAGCAGTTGCTATAGCTATAGCTATAGCTACTGTTGAAGCAAGCAAAAGTATTGGATGCATTCAGAATGCTTATTAGGAACTGTATCATACTTCAACACTCCCCCATGATAGAGGTTCTAATAAGT
>QYAP01000707.1:14973-36069 GCA_003988905.1 Hymenotorrendiella dingleyae
ATGTTTCACCGCCACCGGAGCTCATAACCTGTTGAAGCAAGCAAAAGTATTGGATGCATTCAGAATGCTTATTAGGAACTGTATCATACTTCAACAGCTACTACTAACAAATTAAACAACAGACAGTCACAAAAATGTGACCCGTGCACACGTCCGAAAGAGGGAATTCTAACCAAAGGGGATGGCTATAATGGGGCCGGCGGTCCGTGCAAATGGGAATGTCTTTCTTCTACTTTATAGCTAGGTACCAGGAAAAAAGGGGGTTACCTGGGTAATACCTGGGTATATCCGATATGCTCCGGCCGATATTCCGAGTCGGGCTCCGACCACCCCGAAGGTCCGAGCGCCCCCCCAGAGACGCTTATAAAGTGTAACTATTCCCGACACAACCACAACTTCAAATTAAACAAGGATTATAATTTTAGAATGTACATTACTTAAAGAATTCGCAAAACGATTTTAATTTTTTTATATTATAATTTTAATCATATCTCTGAATAGCTTCATTTATCCGAGTATATGAGATTTATATAAGATACCCTGGTAATACCTTGGTACCACCCTAAAATAAAAAGGTAGGTACCATACCTTTTTAAGATCAAAAAGGTAGGTATTTTCAGGTATGGTACCAGGGTATCGATACCTTTTGCCCAACTCTGTTTCAGAATAAGATGCCGGGTGGGTTTAGGTTGTCTAGATCGTAATTGTGGATGTGAGAGGATGTAATTAGATGTGGTCGGAGTAGAAATAATGTATATTGAAAATCACGTCACTTACGTTCAACTCCAACGTTATATCAGACCGCCGAAGAGAAAATAAAGCACTGGCAGAAAGAGTGAGCGAGTGAATGCAGTCTGAGACCAATTCTTTGAATTGCTAACGATTGCGAACTAACGTTGCTTATATACCTAGGTAAGTATATACATATTACGGTAGTAGGTATACCTACAATTCTGTCTCTCTTGGAACCCCAGAAATACCGGTACAGTATTTACAAGTCCAATCTATATAACGAATCAACTGTGAATTCTTGCGACATGCAATAAAACACTTCTATGTCCGAGAAACGATTAAAAGTGAATTTTTCCGGAATGCAACAAACCATCTGGAATTTCTGAGATACTACTGAGTGAATTAAGTAATACCGGCACTACTTCTGTGAGTTGACGTTGGGGGTGGTGTTTCATAGAGAAGTGTTCTCGTGTGCTGCAGATGGCGTGAGATATTACCACGAGTTGAGATTGAAGTAGGCCTCAAGGATAAAATAATCGACTCGATCTAAGCTATCATCCTTCCGGTGTGAAACAAAAATTAGCCAGATAGCTAGGTATGTAAAAGTTTGATTATTGTTAGGTAGGGGTCTGAGTTGTGATATGTCTTAGGCCGAAAACACTTGTCTACAAATTGCATTTCTTTGCCGCGCCCAACCCTACCCAACGCAACCCCAAAAAGCTTTCATCTCATGGAAATTTTCCATCTCTCGATCTTATTGACCATTTCCATCTTCTTTTTGCGCCAAGCTCGTTCCCGGCCCTCGCTTAGCCATTTGTGCTCCAAGCTTTTGCCATCTCCACTCCCCACTCTCTCCACCGCTCCTTCCACAAAATGGCCAAAAAATTATCAAAAAAAAACATACAACAGCAGGTATTCGCTGGTGGTCACCCACCCAACTACTAATCTGCCGATTTGCGGCTTATGTATGGCAGAGCGGACGGGATGCCCTAGCTTGTTTGGCAACATATACGCAGGCAAAAATGCAAGGAAGGTGGAGGGAAAGATTGGTGATCAGCTGGAGAGGTTTCTGGTGGGTGCGGCTGCTGAGTGGTGAGGTGTTGGCGGGTTTGGGAAGAGAGGATGGAGGTGTTATGCGTAGAAGGCAATTTTATGGGGTGAAGATGAGAGGAAAATCTGTTCTGGGAGATGAGGGTTTGTGCTACGATGAGTCATTATATAACATCTACGCTTCAAAAAATATATGACATTGCATAGGTAATTTAGAAATAATATGGGTGAGGCGATAATTTTAGCCACAGAGAAAAGAGATGCGTAAGGATATCTCAAGGTTAAACTCAAAAGCATGGACACTAAATTTGCGTAACGCCAGCGACACCCAACTGAACCTTCATAGCATTGCCATTCGTCCCCACATGACGATTGAATTTGGAGTCAAAAAGAAACCAAAAAAAACCAAGTAAGCCAATTCTCGCATAGTTTCCTTCAAATAAGCTCAAAAGTGACCGCCACTGACCGGTACAACCTCTTCAAAGCACCTCCCGTCAAAAACTTCTGCAAACCCAACCCTTCGGAATATCATCTCTCCTGCTTCAACCTTTGTTACCTTCTTCAATATTAAGCAATGAAAGTGCTCTTACCCAGTTGGCCCCATTTTGTATCGAAGAAGTCCATCGCCACACCATATCATACCTGGAGATCGATAACACCCGTTTCAAGCCATAGCTTTTGATCAGCTTCCAGATCTGCATTGGTTTTCAGCCCACGCTCTGCTCTTATTTTCTTCACTCTTTTTACTTCTTCGGGGATCTGTGGATGGTAATACCAATCGCGATTTTGACTGTCCGATATTGGTAAGCAGAATAACTCATCATTCTCGTCCAGACTTTCGTGGTATTTCACCCACCCCTGAGAAAAGTAGGCTTCAGTTTCATTAGGACGAAATACATTGACAGTTTTCCCATATTCACACCCCTTTGAATAATCCTTTGAACATCGTGCTGGCAGTATCAAGCCTCGAACCCACAAAGTAAGAGCACTAGTCGCAACGGGGTCAGCCGGGGGCGTACTTGCAATATGATCCACGCTCAGAATCTCTAAAAATGGGATCCGTTGGAGAGAGATTTGCCACGAATCGGCAGAATAACTGAAGTAGTCCTCAAGGTTTGCACAGTAAACTATTGGCATTCCAGGTCGCGATGCTCATGACCACGAAGGCACCAATGCATTTGGACAGTTTGCTTCCATGATCTCGTCAATGCGCCAGCGAAGAACACATTTGCTCACTCTCCATTGCAAGCCTTGTAATATTTCCCCTTTTCATAATTCAGCCAGATACTCGTCTTCCACAGCCTGTCCGAAAAGTGATGATAGACCAGATAGCGCTACGAGTCTATCAGATTCTCGTGTTAAATGACGTATAGTACACAGCTTCACCAATCTCAATGCACTCCGTTACGATTCAACGCTTCTGTTGTGGTCAATCACGAAATACGATAACTGAGCTGCGAAAACTGGCGTTCCTGTTGGGAATAGGTGGTCATGATCATAATGAGGGGACCAGAAAGAGGCGGAAAGAGTGTAGTATTGAGTGTGGCTAACTAGAGTAGGCTTATATGCATCCCTGGAGTCACGTGCTAGTCTAGTCCCGATGCAGCCTTAGAGTGAATCCGCAACAGTTCCGATAAATCTCGCTTAAATTTCCCCGCCCCTACCTTAGACGAAAAAGGCGCCGCATGAACTTTCAATCATTCTCAAGATCAGCCTTATCATTTTGCGATACTAGATAAATCGGAGAATTCTGTTCTATTGAGTAAAAAGTCTCGCGGGCAATAAAGCTTCTTATATGTACTTGAATTAGCACGAGGGGGTGCTCGTGTGTGTGAAAAATCGATCTGCAAACGGTAGAAACTCGTTTGCTCTGCACCTTCTCTCAATGTCGTCACTCCAAATAATCCTTAAGCAACAAACTACAGCACTCTCTTGGCCCACGAAACCTTACCCTTTCTCGAAGCCTTCGATACTTCTACATCTGGCAGAAAAATATCAAAACCATGAATACCACCAGCCCAGATGTGAAGTTCAGCTTGCACACCGCCGGCCCACAATCTGGAAGCATACGCCACCGTCTCATCCCTCACAACCTCAGCAGACCCAGCATCCAAATACGTCGTTGGCAATCCTGAAAGATCCTCTACCCTTCCTGGAGGTGAAATCTCCTCATGAATTCCTTCTTCATTCTTCCCAAAACTACTCTCCCATAGAGCTTCCATGTTTGAAGTTGGTAAGAAGTCTGAGGCCTCTACGTATTGTTGTCTCGATGCATATCTCGCGATTGTAGCAGCTCCGCCGTCCAGTACGGGGCATATTAAACATTGAGCGCATACTGCTGGTCCCTGACGTTTGCGAGACAATAATGTCGTTGAGGCAGCGAGTGTTCCTCCTGCTGATGTCCCTCCGATCATAATTCTGTTTGGATCAACACCCAATTCATCCGCATGTTCGCTAATCCACACCAATCCTGCGTAACAGTCCTCCAAAGAAGTCCGAAATGGATGTTCTGGCGCGAGACGATACTCAACGCTAACGCAAATAGCGTCACATTCCAGGACTACATCTGTAGGAAACTCTAGAGTGTGAAGTTTATCGCCCCAGTGAAACCCACCGCCATGCATCCAGTAGATGCACGGTTTGGTCTGAGAGGAGGTAGCTCCCGGAGACCCTGATTCCAAGATTGAAAGAGCAATCTGGTGGTTTCTGTCAGATCCAGTTGGGATGAAGATTTCTCTGTGGCTTATTCCGCGGGCTTTGAGGTCGTCGAGATAGCTGGAGGGTGTTGCCATTGCAGAGCGCATCATTTGAATTCCCTCTGGAGTCAGAGTTTCGAAAGAAGGGAAGTTGATTTTTGAAAGAGAGGCCTCAAATAGGGGATCCATGGGGGGTTTGAGAGTCCGTAGTGCCATAGCTGAGAGGTAAGGATTTTTCCGTGGAAGGGATTGAGGATGTTCTGTGTCTGGGAATGAAGTCTCAAGAGTGATAGTTAAGAAATTTCTGACTGCTGGAGAAACGAAAATGCCATACCTAGGTATGGTCTTGTTTATATATCGGCTCCCACACGGTTGTCGAATTCATAGTGATGAGAGGACTTTCTTTGTCAGTCGGATGAATCTTCCCCCATGTATTGGTAAGCCAAGTGGGTTCGAAGGTACCCCTCATCGGATTTTAGTTATTGTTTTTGGTGAGATGGCATAGCCTACTTCTGAAAATGAGTGCACATATTTCCCCCTTATCAATACAGCATCGCATTCCCGCTTCCCCTGACCAATGCTCGTAGAGTTTTGGTGGAGAAGGCATCAACCCCTGTCTCGAGCCTGTTAAGCGAGAAAAAACGGCAAGAGACTTGCCGTCCGGGCATCGACACCTCGTCCACACCTCCTCCACATTGATGATTATTCTATGGTAGACCCAGAACGGTAACTTCTATTCCGTTATGGAAAATACCATGTCGGAAATGGCGAGGAAAATCCCCGTAAAAGGCATAAGCGGGCCCCCACCGCATGCGATTTCTGCCGTCATCGAAAGGTAATTCCAAAATCATTCCCAATTCAATCAAGCTGCTGATCCATCGTTAGATGAAATGTGACAATGAGAGACCAGTGTGTCGCAATTGTAGGGAACATGACCGAGAGTGCATTTATGCCGAGCTCATAAAAAAGCCGCGGTTTGTGATGATGTGATCTCTCAACCCCCACATTGAGTCGGACATTGACTGGACATGTAGACCTTCTACCGCACGTATTGCTGAATTGGAGCAAGAGAATCTCCAATTACAGGAAAGTCTCACTTGCTTGAGGAAGCAGATCGGATCTCCAAATACGCTCGTTTCTTGTGCCTCGCAGCCACGCGCTGGAGTAGTCGGAGTCAGTGCTCAACAGGACAACAGAAATGGCAGCTGTAGAATTCCATCAACTCAACCAGACATATCTCATAATGTCACACCTGTCTTAAGTATTAGAGATACCGTCGACATACCAAAGGTGTTTTCTCCAGATGACTTCCCTTCAGTCAAAGAATCCAACTATCACGGTCGAACAAGTGCCGTATTTGAGGAGAAATCAACAGAAAATGAAACGGACCATGCAACCGAAAATGTTTCTAAAGTCCCAGATATACGGGCAAGACGTCAACTGGTCGCGGAATCTTCAAAGCAGCGTCAGTTTGAAGCCGTCAATTTCATATCTGGCAAACTCGACTTTGACGGGGTCGATTCAGAGTTGGGCATGCATCTTCTCTCACTCTACTGGAATCGACAACAATCCTCAGGTCAAATAGTCTACCGCACCGCTTTTATGCGAGATATGGCGTGCGATGGACCGTACTTCTCGAAACTGCTGTTGAATGCAATTTACTTTTATGCTTGTAAGTATACTTCACGAGTAGAGGTCCGTTCCAATCAGGACAATAGACTTTCAGCAGGGTGGAAGTATCGTCAGAGGGCAGCTACTTTGCTTCGTGAAAATTTTGAGGTCAGCAGCGTGACTACGATACAGGCGTTGCTTATTCTGTCGATGGGCCTCTTTTCGTGGTGCGATGAAAAGAGTATCTCCTGGTTATACGCTGGAATGGCTTACAACATGATTATGGATCTTGGAATACATGTCGACGAAGCGACTTTGAAAAAGCAATTTTGCGAAGAAGAATCGGAGATACGCTTGAGGTTATTCTGGACAGCCTACGGTAAATTTCGAGGCCTTGAGCACTTCTTTTCGCGAGCTAATCCGTGACTAGTTTTTGACAAGATTCAATCACTATATCAAGGAAGACCAGCCCGTCTCCGTGATTTCAGCGCAAGTTTACCAGTTACCTTTGCGGATGACCACGATGAAATGGAAATGTTCAAACCCCTCACATTCACAGACCTTGAGGGTAGTGCTATGACGCCAACATACAGTATTTCGACATTCACCGAGTCTTGTAGACTGAGCATTCTCCTGGACAAGATTCTCAAAATTCACTACACTGAGAAAAGCGCTTCCAGAGACCCGGAACAAGTGCTGCATGAGTGCAAATTAATCGATTTAGAGCTCAGAAATTGGCGAGAAGCATTGCCTTCCTATATTGATCCGATATCGCACACTTCTATAGTCCCGTTGCCTCACACGTTAGCTTTGCAGTTTGTACTCCCTTTATTTTTTGCCAAAGGAGCTGTGCTAATATATATTCGAACTTCTCAGAGCACTGTTCAATGTCTGCATCATAATACTACACCGCCCATTTATCTCAGACGCACATCTCCGCTCCTCTTCCACAACTGCTTCGTCAGCCTTTTCCCTATGTTCCACCGCAGCATTCGAAATAGACCAAATCTTGAAATCCTACGAATGCTTCTTCGAATCGAACTCCGCGCCGTATATAATATCATATGCCACATATGTGAGCGCGACTATCCACGTCCGTCTCGCCGCCCAGCGAGATCTCGGTTCCCACGCCCACAGGGCTCTCAAAAGGTGTTTGGATATTCTAGAGTTGCAGACAACTGTGGGCTGGGCACCTCGTAGAGGAAAACGGGTTATCGATGCTCTAGTTGCGCGGATGCAAGTTAATCTTGATGGGGTGAAGTCGTTATCTGATGATAATTTTGAGGTTGTTGATGCAGGTGTTGATATCGATGCCATTACACGGAGTTTTAGACGAGAGAAATTGCCGGTAGAACCACCCGGCTTCGAAGTCCTGAACAGTACTCACGGGGATGCCATACAGCCACACGAATCTGAATACCCAATGCTAATAGCTGGCAACAATGATCTGAACTTCTTGTATGATCCTGTTTTCGGATTCACGGGATCTATTTTCGCTGACCTGGATTTTGAATTCGAATAAAATTCAGTGTTGAATGGCTTCCTTCAATCCTGTTCCCTATGAACGTACTATATTAAGCAGTGAATCTTCCCAAAAGAAAGGGGGAGGGTGTTGCATCTAGATCTACATACTGCCCCTGGTAATTTTACAATCCATCAAAAAGCGTCAACGCATGTTTTCACCAAGCCTTGAAATCACCATTTTACTTTCCTGAGAAGAGTTTCATTCCTTCGATCTTAACCAATCTTGATTCTCCCTTTACTGTATTTCATTTGTATGTTTGCAACGAGTGTTTCCTCTGCTGGGTTTATTATACGAAAGTCTTCTGCTGGCTTTATCCAAAGCTCGCAAGCTCGCTTTGTGTTACCCCTCAGATTAGTATCTTGGCGCTTAGTCACCTCTATTATCAGGAAAAAACAGAGTTGATATAAGCTTTTTAAGCCCTCCGAGACATACAAACAAGCTCCGGTTGGTTAACCCCGCTATTACGCGCGATGAAAAGCGGCAGAATTCCTAAAGCATAACTAACTACCCTCCTAGCATTCCCCTAACAGCCACCTAACACGCATCCATTAACGCGAGGAAACCCCACAGTTTTAATATAATCTGAAAGCCTGATATAACGCCAACTATTCCGCTTTCGACTAGCCGATAGATGCACCTAATAGCCTTCACGTAAAGCTATTCACACCTTCCCTCGACGAATGACGATCAATCCTTCGTATAGTGTACGATTTCAAGCTCGCTTTGCTACTACGGAAATGCTTGAAATTTACGTCCGGAGTATCTAGTATAACTTCAACCTATCTCCCCCTCCTTCTCCTTCTCCATCTCCAATTGGGAATCTGGGAGTACCAGGCCGGCCAGCACCCTCGGGCACACCTCGTGGGAACGACGGACGATAGATATGAGGGAAGAATATACGCGGAAAAGTGGCAAAGATGAATATGAGGGGAGGGGTGCTATTATGATAGTTGAGAGGTCTTGAGCAAGCGGGAAGGGGGCAAGAAATCATTACCGAGAATAAAATCACTACCGAAACCCTTTCCCTCCCATCTGTCCACCTCCCCAAACCCTCTTTTATTGCACATCCTCTGGACGCTACCTTCACTGACCATAAAAACAACCCTCTCCAATGCTCCATCGCGAAAACGCTTGGCGAATCCTGGTTTACCGTCCGATTGAGATGGGTTTTCCAAAATGAGGTGAAATTGAATGCAGGTACAAACGGCGCGTTGTCCGAAAATAATCACTCGCATCTTTTGCTTTCGTGTGGATAGATCTTCGCATATAAATAATTCATGCTCACTCGTCCGGTGACGAAGATATCGATATCCCCTATATTACCCCTCCCCATCCTACCCTTCACCTCACCAACACAAACCCACGCGTATATGCCTCCTCTTTTTCTTTTTCGAAAGTCATCACATCGCCTTCCCATTTATGACCTCCCCTTCCTATTTATTACCTCTCCTTTCCTTAGCTTGCCAACGAAAGGTCAAATTCCCTCAGCTCGAAGAGGGCGAAATGGAGGCAGTGGAGATGTGAGGAGTCTCGAGATACGGATAAGTCGCTCATAGATATTCTAAGTCTTTTTTATTGGGCATGTATTGGTGTTAAGAAGAAGAGCGAAGAGAATCTTCCTGAAGAAAAATAGCCACACCGTCGACTCGTGCAGCCTATCATGTTTCTACAGTATCACGAACTCTTTCGGCGGCAGAAACCAGATATTAGCCAACTGAGCTGGAAACCGCAGGAATGTGCTGGGTGATCAAGAAGATTCGCTCTAAAGTCCAAGGAACTGGGGGAAGGGGAAAAAGTTATCACCGAAACCTAACTCACCACCACACCCTCCCTCCTGCCCCTCCCCCCTCCCCCCTACCCCTCCCCCCTTCCCCACCATCCCCCCTCGCCCATAAACCCAATCCCTCATCCCATTCCACCCAAAACCCAAAACGCAGTACACAACCCCCACATAACACCGCACACATCAAAACCCAAGCTCGACTCCAGAAACACGTAATGCGCAGTTGCGAGGAGTTCGAAGAAAGGATGTCCACAAGCCATCCACCTTAGACCAACAACCTTTTATACCTCCAACCCACCCAATCCACGTCCAAATTTCAAACGTTCTTCCTAAATCTTGAGTTTAGAGCAAATAATGAAATTCTGCTCTCAGTACAAAAAAAAAGATTCTTAGAGTGCTACCTACAGAGAAGCAAAAACAAGACGTGGAATAGAAATGCATCACTACTTTTATACTCTACAACGCTGAAAAAGAAACCCGGTACTCCCAATCCCGCAATCAGATTCTGGTAAGGATAAGTGCAAATCCACAGCTGCCCGCCCATCTATCTATATACACCAATAGGAAGATAATAAGTATATAACCAGCAACTCCAACCGCCCACCGACCCAAGTTCCAAGTAGGGAATAAAATTAACAGGTAAATAATGTCCTAAAAACGCCAGTATATGCAAGAGTAGATATCTGCAAGAGTAGATATCGTGCTACATTCCTCGGCCTCCCAACCAACTCCCGTTCATCCATCGCGTTTATGTCGTATTCATCGTCTGCGCATTTTTTCTTCATTATCCCCGGTTTTCTTCGTGCGCAACACTTTTCAGTGGTAGCATCCATCAATCATCTCGGTAGACCTGGTATGCCATGATCATCATCCAGAGGTAAAACACACAACCCACCAATTCGAAAGCCCATGCGGCTGTCCAACTTTGACCTATTTTCCGTTAGCCATCATACAGAGAAATATTTACTGGGGAAAAGGACAACTTACAAATACTACTCTGCTCCAACCAAGCCAACGTATCCGTATTCGGCCCCTTGGTATTCCGATTATCAACATACAACTGACAATCCCCATTGACACTCCCCGTCGGTCCCCAAAGCTGTATACTCACAACAATGAGTCCTACGAGCCACAGTATAAACAGGATGAAGGAGCCCATGATGACGATTCCCGGGAGGAGTTGTCGTTGGGATATAAGCCACAGCATGAGGAGGATGAAGGCTAGGGCGAGGGACGCGGTGGTTACCCAGTATGGGAAATACCTGGAGGAAAATGGTGTTAGTGGTGTTGAGGAAAAGGAGGGGAGAGGGGGGGTATGTACCATGGAACCCCGATTTGTAGCTGGTGTTGTACAGTGATGAAGTATGCGAAGATTCCCAATATTGTTGCACTTCCAATAAACATGATCAAGATCCAGAAATTCAGTTGGAGTGGTGGCCAATGGTATTTAGTCCGTACGCGCTGTACAATGACTTCCGAAAAGGAACTGGCTGTCGTTCTTGAAGCCATCTTGTTTGTTGTTTTGGACGATTGACGTCCGGATCTGTTTGGTATTTAGGTGGGAGTTTGGAGGAAGGCCTGGTTCGAATAGACCAGGAGATATTGTAGTGACTTGTTGAGCTCGAATTATCGCAATGCGCAACTCCTGTCCTACGACTTTCCTCGTATCTGGGAGCTCCGGGTCAAGTCGACTCGAGTCTCGTCCGACAGTCGATCAATTGCACCACAGCCCGTCCGTTGTCTGTCAAACAATTGTCCAACTCCCAGCAGTTTTTCTTATTTCTTCCCTCCTCCTAACCACAAGTCTAGCAGCTCAAAAACCTGCCCGCAACCTTCCGTATTTATACCAGGCTGGTGGGTCGACTCGACTTGCGACGTATTGCGACAATTGCCGTATAGCCCCGCGCAATGTGAATATACTGGCTGCTCAACTGTCCACGTCTTTCTTTTTTCCCTTGAAGTTTCCACTTTCGAGTTCTTGAACCGTGCGCTTGCTATGTGAGACTGGGCTCGAATGCGCTTCGCCCGTTCGTTCGTTGTCAAGATATGCGCTGTGTTGTCTAGACCAAAGCTGTTGATTGGAGCGCGCCTCGGCTTGGGTTGCAATCGTCCGAAGTGCCCCTCTATGTGAATGAATACTCGAGTTCAGATGGTGAATAACAAAGTCAATCGAGTCGAGAATGTGCGTGTAGCAAACAAGTGCACAAAAAACTTGGGATGTTCCAGTGTAGTGCACAAAGATTACAACGCGATTGTTTGGGCGCGGATGTTTGTGATGATGCGGCGGGGTTGGGCGCAAGGTGACGCAGGGGATCTGAGCTGCAGCCTGCCAGCTTTTTTTTTTCGACGATGGCTGGGAAGTGAGAAAGAAAGAAAATCTGGGAGGCGGGGAACGAGGAACAAACGACAACAAAATGAAAATGCATAAAAGTTTGTGATATAGGTATCGAGTATATCGCTTGATACTCCGTATTACAATCTGAATTAAGTTCTAGAATTTGTTCATCCAAGTCATCCATCTACCTGTCGCTATGTCAAAAAATCCAGTCCCTACCTACATACCCGGGTATTTTACCGTGCCATGCTAATGCATCGTAGCCTTTTAACCCAAATACCAAAGAAAAGCTTATTAAAGCAGAGACTCTCCAAGAGCGCATCGGACTAGAGAGCATCCTGCTCTCACGGTCTCCTGCGCACCGAAATCATTGACTCCAGGGTCCAAAGTAGGGTTGACTTCTACCAAGTCCATTGCAACCATGCAGCCCGTCTCGTGGACACACTCAGCAATGAAGTCTCCTTCACGCAGCGTGAGGCCTCCTCGAACGGGAGTTCCGGTGCTTGGGGCCCACATTGGGTCGAGTGCGTCGACGTCAAAGGAGAGATGGATTGGGGTGTCGTTTCCGATATATCCCAGAGCCATATCCATGACCTTTCCAATTCCGTGTCTGTTCAAAGTTAGCAGAGTCATAGGAGGCAGAGAAAGTTCTTACCTGTCAATATCGTGCATGCTGAAAGCCTTGATGTTGTTGTCTCTCAAAATCTTCTTTTCTGGTCGATCAACATCTCTAAGTCCGATGTATACCAACTTTCTCAAGCTGATCTTGTGCTCGTCCTTGATCCAGCCAAAGATGTCTTCTCGCTCCTCTGTTGCAAGTCCACTCAAGAAAGCCACTGGCATTCCGTGGACATTTCCGCTTCCACTTGCCTCTGGAGTATTGATATCGGTATGCGCATCTACCCAGATGACAGCCATCTCGCGACCAAGACGTTCTCGAATAGCTTTCGCAGTTCCAGAGATTGTGCCAATGGCAATCGAATGATCTCCACCCAATGTCAATACTGTTCTACCCTCTTTTGCATGTGTATAAACTTGCTCGGAAAGCTTTTTAGTAACGGCAGACACGGCAAGGGGGTTCTTCATGCCGCGGTGGTCTGGGTCGGATGCTGGAAGAAGCTCTTTGTAGGAGTGGACGGTATTATCGTGGAAGAGTTTATAACCAAGATCATCTTGTAATTGTGTAAGAAGACCGCTGGATATCAGAGCTGAAGGTGCTGCGTCGACTCCAGGTTTGCACTGTAGCCGTCATGTTAGTGTTGTCATAGACTAGAAAGTAGGTAGACACTTACTTGACCACCGGAAAAGCCAACTGCGACGACACCGAGGTGATCGCCGTTTGTGAGAAACTTCGCACGAGGCATTGAAGGGGTATCCATGATGTAAAGAAGAAGCTGTGCGAGGGCAAAAAGCAAATGTCGCGTGGTCTTTGTGTTGCGTAGGTAGTGTTTGTATTACCGCGGGCTGAGCCTTTGAGAGCCGTGAGAGCGCGGCCTGGATTTTGGTGGGGTACGTGTGGAGGGGCAAACCGAGGGGTACAGCTACCGAAGTTTGCAATGGGAGAACTTGGGATGGACGCGACAAATGCGATTCTCGATGTAAAGCGATGCGATGAAAGAATACAACTTCGTCCACAACTGGACAACTTCTTCTATTTATGCTTTCGCACTTTTCTCCCTAATCGCTCATGCCGAGTCACGCCCAGCGGGCACCGTCGGTACATTCTTGAAAGGTTGGGCGTTAGGTAAAAAAATGAGGTTCGTCCTGACCGTTAAAGTTGAATCTACGCGACGCTGGGAATCCCATTTGATCTTCGTGATCCCTAAAAGCAGGAACAACCGCGCTGCAGTTCCGAAAAGGGCCGCCGGCAATGGAAAGAGGGGGGATAAGAAAAGCAACCAATGACGGGTGCATTTGTCGGAGCTTCCTAGACAGATGACCCCGCCGTTGGAGAAGCCGCGTGATGGACTCTACTCCGAAGACTTGGGGGTTGCGGTGTACGGAGTTCAATAGGAAGCTTTCATGGGGGCAAGCCCCCAAACCCCCATAGCTCGCTGCGCTCGAAGGAGAGGAGAAATGAAGATATACTCAATGATAAGAGAATATGCTTTGTCTTTGCAGATGGTAACCACGGCAGTGGTCCCGCAAGAAAGCGTCACTGACTCCCGAGGTCCTTCTCAGGTACTTCCACGTGTAGTGATGATAGGAGAGGACGGGAGTGAAGAGATTCATACGAGGATACTGAGTGATTGTGGAAACAAAAGAAATCGAACTTTTGAATTGAACTATCAATTCTGAAGTGAAGATTTGAGAGAGGATGAGTGAAAGCGTAGAGAAGTTGTTGAGCATGTCGAGACGATTTTTCGCGACGCATTTCCGACCTTGATCACATGATGCGTTCCAAAACGTGATGCTGGTACTTTGGCAAACTTCCTTACCGGATGGCGCCTGTGATCGAATGCGGTTAAGCAACAGGCAAGCAACGATGCTAATGATTTAAATGGTTGATGAACTGTTGATTAACAGTATTCTCTCTTAACCATCGATGAATGGTTGGGCATAAAATAATATGGAAAATAAATAATAGTTTTATTATAGAAATGGCCAAAAACTTAAAGCCTGATATATCAGGTTTTGAAAAATTAACCGAATTCTAGAAATCTGCCCGTGATTACATAATAATCGTTCATAGAAGGTTGGTTTTGAGGTGCCCTCACGTAGCCCTCTAGTGAGGGTAAGAGGAAATCGACGGTTAGTTGAAGGTTGAGTAATGGTTAGTTCTATACGAAGATAGCTAACCTCGGCTCGGTAACACTCGGTATGGCTCTGAGGCTACCAACAACAACACCACAATTAATATATCCTCAAATTCGAACGATTCAGCCAAAGTTTGCTCTGGCTACACCCTTTCTACTCGAGCGACTCGTGGTGCATGGATGATGCATGGTGGCGGTGGTGATATGATGTGATGGTTGGCTTGTTTGTGCGCTCGGCGCCTCGGCGTGCATAAGGGGGGGTGTCGTGATAGAGCTGCACCCCGTACGTTTATCAGGCTTGGCAAAACCGTTACACAACCAGGACTCAACCGTAGAATAAAAAAAAAACCGTTCATAACCATAGAATAGAATCAACCTCTTCTTAGGCTTAACCGTGCCCAACCTTCCATATCTGGGCCGCTAACTTTTTATGGTTAAATATATTTTTCCCTCCATAGCTAGTGGTTTAACGGTTTTCGAAGTAGGGCAAATTCCGGTAAGGTTTTAAGAAGTTAAAATATCTTTGAAGTTCGTTGACACCCCAAAAAGGGTAGTTAACCTCAATCTAGCGGGAGGCGCCTCCTCCGGTAAGGAGTTAACCTTTTTCAACATTTATCCACGTGTTGTACACGTTAGCAGAAGGCAAAATTACGTTCCTCGGATTCGTTGCGGCCTTTCCAAAAGCAAAAGGACGAGAACTTTGGAGAGATTCCGAATATATTGATAGCACAGGAAACATATCGACTATCAGACGGAGCCCCGCTGCAGAGGAATTCGGATCGCCACTGCGCCATCGATTCAGGACCTTCATCTCAAAGGTCGTCTCAAGAGTGCGATCTTTTTCGTTTGAAATAGCTTGGTGAGAGTCTGTGGCTCTCTTAATTAATTGCCAGGTAGACGACCTGACTCTCCCATCCTCTTGGTACATGAAACCAAGAGTTAAAGTGCTCTTCATGCACAATTCGGACGAGCCAGGGTCCGTCACCGGTCCGCAAGATGGGAGAAAGTTGGTCGTGGACTCGAAACAGCCACGAGCCATCTGAACACCTTTGCCCATTTCATGGGTCGTCATGATCCATGATGGATGGAAGCTTGATCGTCTTTGCCAAGGGGGACTGATACGCATATGCCAGGGAGTATCGCACGTTCGTTTTCGGTGTTGGCAGCGAGGACAACCCCTGCAAAATGCGGCTACAATGCTGTAGAGTTGTAGAGACTTGAGAGCCAGTTTGGAATAACCTCAACAGACTCTGATTTGCCGTTTGGGTCATTGAATGATATCAATGCTTGGGGGCAAAGGAATCGACTTACCTTATAGGATCAAACAAGCATACTCTGGAACAGAGCGTTCGCGCAGCACGGCTTCTGCAATCCCAGAATTTGCGAATCGCGCCGTTCTGTCGCTACTGTACCGTACCGCCCAAGTGTTGCGATGCTGACAATACCGAGACCTCAGGCTGAGTGAGGCCAAGCTGAGGTCATCTATTTCTCACCTCACTGTGTCTCTTGGTCTTTACGATTGCATGCATGTCGTTTCTTTTCGCAAACATCAAGATGTCGAAGCCTTCATCTCTGGAAGGAAGTCGAAAGGGACAGGCAGCGTCTGTACCATAGCGGCCGACCATTTTGCGAACGGGATGAAGACCAGCCAACTTGCCAAGACGCTGCAGGAAAAGAGGATATTGACAATTTGTCTATTTCCTTCTCGCCGAGCCGGATACGCCAATCGATACGATCCTGCGCCTCCAAGGGGTTTACAAGTGAGTCTTGTAAACGAGATGGCGACAAGCCGCCAATCTTGCCAATCATGCTAAATACGGCCTCCTGCAGCTCGCTCCGGCAATCAGCACCAGTCAAATTGTCAATTACCACCAGTCTGACTGCGACGAAAGGTTGGGAATTCTGCTTCCACGATTCCCGCGCTGGAGATACTATTTGGACACATCTTGACGGCGAAGCGAAGTTCAAAGGATGTGTTTGACAACAATGCACTTGGATCCTACCATGTGGTTGGTATTCGCCAATTCAGGGGGGGAGTTTCCGCTAAACTCCCTCTTGCCCCTGAACCTGGCTTAAGTACTATTGTAGCGCCCCTTCATTCGTTAGTAAGCCGCCTAAACTGGCAAATTGGAACATTAGCTCGTGTACTTCAAACCAATCAGTTTGCTCCTCTATCGTAACCGGGCCTTGTCGTCGTTACTCCAAGTCCTGTTTGGGAAATTTAAGCGCACAGTCTGGGCTGTACTGTACAGTATGATCCTCGTCATCCTGGCAAATTTGGTGGTGAGTGGATAGGGGTGGGGGCTGGCAATGGGCCCTCAAACTGGGCGACGTAATGCTACTTGCCACAAAGTCGCTACTTACACACTTTGCTCTACTTTTCATGAATTGCAGGTTTTCTGTGAATTAAAATGATGCTTTTTCTGGGGACTTAAAAAGTACAAATGCGGGCCGGTACCAGCCTTTCTATCAGAGGGCCGTGAGGGCTGATCCCGTTACGCTCAACCCCTATCAAATCAGCCAACCCCTTGCGATGTGGGTCGCTTAGCCCAGCAACTCCTGTCTTTAGTGGAGCAGCCGGTAAGCCATCACTGGCCATCAAGGTCAACCCCTGTCCACCGCCCCCCATTTCATCTCAAGGCCAGGCGAGCGAAATCGATACGGAGGTACTTACTTTTGCTTGCCTCTTCTCTTCTTTCTCTTCTGTTCTCACCGCCAACTTTTGTATACCTTCACTTTCGTTGCCTTCTTCCTCCTCTTTTCTCCTGGTTGTGCCGTTGATACTGGCCAACCCCCAAATATCCGTATCAGCCTCCGCTCTTCCAAGCTTCACTGATGTTACCTTGAATCCGCCAATTCCACTTTGGGTTTTTTTGAACCACCACGCTCCTTTCCGTCCAGTTACTCCCGTACCGCCACAGCCAACACCCAACAAATCCCACATTCTAATCCCGACTCTGAAACCCATCGTTCGGTCGCACAATAATAATTCGATTCTTCTTCACCCGCCTCCGCCCCCCTTCCTCTATTCTCAGCGTCCTGCTTTCAACCTCCTAAGCCAGGACTCCAACTCGAAAACAACACCCCTCATGCAGCTCAATTCACCCATCAGCATGAATTTCCAAGCACCACCCCGCCGTGCGATGGGGTTGATGCGATATGTGTTTTTCGCCGTCGCTATCATGGGCTTGCTATACTATCTACGAGTGTCCGCGACTACCGCGAGATTCCGATCAGCGTATCCTTCGGCCTCACGACCTGAGGATTTACCACAAAAACCAGTCCCTGGAAACCCCACGATACCACAATCCGAGTTTCCGCAAGCTGAAGCGAACGATACGAAAGAGCCACTGGTTGAATCGAAGCCTGCGACTCCAGAACCTACAGGCTATATCTCTCTGGAGCGTCATCCCATCGATACTTTGATCGAAAAGGCAGAGCAGGCACAGGAGGACATTTTGAAGAAGGAAAGTAAGAGTTTGAAAGAAGCTGCAGAAGCATACCGCGCTCGAAGAGGGCGACATCCACCTCCCGGATTTGACGTGTGGTATGAACATGCCGTGAAGAAGAATGGTATTATGGTTGAAGAATTTTTCGACCAGATTTACCACGATCTAGGTCCATACTGGGGATTGTCTCCGGCCATTATGCGAAAAGAGTCTTGGGACTATGAGATGACCATAAACTTGCGAGACCAAAAGGCCACTACTACAAGTACTTGGTTCTGGACAGAAATTTGGCAAAATATGTTTTCAACGATTGAAGATATGCTTCCAGATGTGGATGTGCCGGTAAATGCGATGGACGAGCCAAGAATTGTTGTACCATGGGAAGAAATCAACAGATTGATGGAAATTGAACGTTCGACAAGATCTATGCCACCTGCAAGTGAGGTCCAGCAGGATTTTTCCAAATACGAGAAACATCCAGATTCGAGTATGGAAACTAGGAACAAGAATTTCAGCAACCTTGGTATGTTGAAGTCCTTGGAAGTTTGTATTCCGAGCTTTTATCTGACGTTTTCTAGGTCCATTTTGGGAGGTTGCTACTCGTGGATGCCATCCCGATAGTCCAGCTCGAAAGGCGCAAACCATGCAGCATTTTAATGGAACACCTGCCATTTCTCTCACCCACGCAGTCCCTCATATGTACAAGGGCTATGTTTCCAACTTTACCGCTTCCAGCGACTTCTGCACACAACCCGATCTTCAATCTCTCCACGGCATGTTCATTGCACCACTTTCCATTTCTGAGAGTAAAGTCTTCGCTCCTCTATTCGGTGGATCAAAACTTCCAACGAATAATGAAATTCTTTTGCCAGCACCAATGTACTGGAGCGGGGAGGAACGATTTTCTGGAGGCGGCGCTACTGGTGCTCCATGGACTGAGAAGCTGAACAAGGTTATCTGGCGTGGTGTTGCAACCGGAGGAAAGAACAGCAAGGACAATTGGAGAGGATTCCAGCGTCATCGATTTGTCGCCCAGACGAATGGCTCCAAAGTCAAGAATGCCGAAGATTGGACTGAAATCCCGGAGAATTGGGCAGTCCCCACAACGCAATACAACTTGGTCTCTCAGCAAGAAGGTAGATTGGGAGAATGGACCGAGGAATGGGGTGATACTGGATTCGTTGATCTTATGTGCCACCCTTCACCACCAGGAGGCATTCTTACTTGCAACCACACCGATCCTTACTACAAGGTCTTGGAAGGTATGAAAATGGGCGAACAATTCAACCGAAAATACCTGCCCGATATTGATGGAAACTCCTTCTCCGGCCGTTACCGAGGATTTTTAATGTCCAGCTCTCTTCCTATCAAAGCTACTATCTTCCGCGAGTGGCACGATTCGAGATTAATGCCTTGGGTGCATTTCGTTCCTATGGACAACCGATATCTCGATTTCTTCGGCATTATGGAATATTTTGTGGGATACAATGGCAAGCATCAAAACGCACCTAGCCACGATGAGCAAGCGCACAAGATTGCTGAGGCGGGCCAGAAATGGGCGGAGAAGGTGTTGAGAAAGGATGATATGCAAATTTACGTGCATCGGTTATTACTCGAGTTTGCACGACTTAGCGACGATCGGAGAGAGAAGATGGGATATGTGGCCGATTTGCTATAGTGCGGTAGTACTATCAGGATGGAAGGGGTTTTCCTATGTTTCTCCAACATACCGAGGATGTCGTGAACATTACCAAAGCTGGAATTGGACTAGGTTGCGGGCGTAAGGGCTGTATGGCGTTTGAAGGAGTTTTTTCGGAGTTTGAAGGACTGGAATTACCCAGAGAGATGATGATTATATCTCACTGAACTACTCGAGCGTGTTCGAAGGAGATGCGGAAAGAAAGGCTACAGACCTGAAACGGCGTTTGCTTGGGGGTTGTTTCTTTTGTGAAAATTTTTTGAGGACGGGATCGATCTTGGGATGATGGGTAGATTATGTATGGTATACCATTGTGGATTTCGGGAGTGGATCGAGTATATATATATACGAGCGAAATAATACGATTCAGATTTAAAACTTGCAAGTTTGTGTTTGTCTTTGGGGTGTTTGTCTTGTTGCTTTGGGGGTGGATGGATGGATGAGGTGGTAGTGTTTGATGTCGAAGCGTGCGGTGTGGTTCTCGGTGGACTGGGTGAAGGAGTAGCTTGCGGGTAGTTAGAGGAAGAGAAGTAGTGTAGAGTTTCTGTGGTGGGTGTCACATGTGCCAAACTTATAAAAGACGTTTCTTACTCCCTACCTAATGGAAAGTCATGGCGAAAGAAGTAGGGAAACGAGCGAGAGGGGTTTGTGGGGTTGTTGTAGGGGGGTTTGTTGTGGGTGTGAGATCGTGGTGGGAGAATGGTAGTGAGAGATTGGTAGTGAAGGGTTAGTGGTGGATAGGGTGGAAGGGGAGGAAAGGAGGGGGTGCTCGGTTTACATTTTGTGTTTTGACGGTGAGTTGGTTTTCAGTGATAACTTCTCTCCCTCCTTCTTTTTCTCTACCTCCTCCTCTTCTATTCCTCGTCATATCACTTCACATCCACATCACCCACTTAGCTAACCGCACATTATATCTATCTCCTCTCTACCTTCTTACATAGCATAGACTCTAATGAAGATACCAAGTTGCGGTTCGGTTTGATTTGTGTTTGCGATTGTGGTGGAGTTGGTGGTTTTATAGGATGGAAGGTGGAAGGGCGTGTTGGGGGCTTCTGGTTGGTAGATGGATTGCGGGATATCAACTATCAAACAGCCCTCACTAACACTAACACGATATCACTAGCACATTCCATTCCAAGTACAAAGATCACCCAACCCCGACCTCAACTTCGATCTCTGTGTTGGGGAGGTAAGGTGGGCGAGGTGGGGGGTTTTCTGGTTAGAGAGAGGGTTGGGTTTCGTGATTTTGTGGTGGTGGGATTGTGGTGAGATTTTTAAGGGGGAATAGAAAAGGAGGCTGTGAGGGGGTGGATTGGGGGGTGTTTTGACGGTGAATTACATTTCAACAACAACCCCCCTCCTGAAGAGCGGGGTAACGTACTAGCGCGGACCAGCGCGTGCACGGGCCTCTCTCAGAGTCTATTTAAGAGCCTCGTAGGCTACACTTCAAAATATAAGTC
>QYAP01000708.1:0-21427 GCA_003988905.1 Hymenotorrendiella dingleyae
TCGAGTAGCATATTGGACTTCCATCCAATAATAGTCCCTTTTTGGGCAGTTCACTGTTGGTCTAGTGGTAAAGCTATTCACCTTCCTAGCCTGTGACAATAAGATTATTTAAAATAAATTATTAAATTATTATTAAAGCGTTAAAAAATACGAATTCGTTCTTTAAATTCTTTTATTAATATATTAAAGACTTTTAATTATATTTTAAAATAATATTATTAATATTATAATTATAAGCTCTAAGAGCTTTATAATAGAATTAATAATAGATTTATTTAATCCTAATCATATTATGATTAAATAATTTTATATTAATTATTTATATAATAATAATTATAATTTTAATAATTATAATTTTAATAATTATAATGAATTATTCTAAAGGAATAAAAGATTTAATAAATTTAACCTTTAATATTAAAAGCTTTATTATATTTATCAGAAACTTAAATATTAATCGATAAAATATTCTTCCGAAGAATATTAAATTATTTATTATAAGTTTAAAGGTTTTTAATATTTTTCCGATAATAAATTACTTTTAAATTTCGATAAATTCTATATTTTTCTTATTTTTATAAAAGGAATTAATTCTTAATATAATAATATTATCGACGAGATCTTTATCCTTTTAATAGAAATAAATATTGATTTTATATTTAATAATATAAATATTCGCGATAATATAACTTTAAAATAATAATTAATTATCGAACTTAGCGAAATAAAGGAATTAATAATTAATTAAGATATTAAATAATTAGGTTATATATTATATTATAATAAAGGATAATATATTTAAAGGTAAAATAAAAGAAGTTATCAAAGTATTTATATTTAATAATTAATATTGTCACAGGCTAGGAGGGTGAATAGCTTTACCACTAGACCAACAGTGAACTGCCCAAAAAGGGACTATTATTGGATGGAAGTCCAATATGCTACTCGACCTGGACCTGTAACAAATATATTATAAGAATCTTTTAAAGAATAATATTTAATATTAATATTATAAGAATTTTAATAATTAATAAATTCTAATTTTAAGTATTAAAGTTATTAATATTTAATATTTGTTTTAATATTAAAACCGTTAATTAATATCGAATTAAATTTAATAAAAGTAGAATTATTATAATAAATATAATCGATATTTTTATTCTATTTAGTTTATTTATATTTTATATTATTCTCGTAAATATATTTTTTCTTTTATATATTAATAATATAAATCTCTATGATTTAAAATTCTATAATTTATCGAATATCGTAATATAATAGGGATATAAATATATTATTATTCATAAATAACGATATTTATAAATATTATTTAATAACGAATAATAGATATTAATTTAGAATTATTTTATTAAGAATAAATTATATTATATATATTAATATTTTAATTATTTATTTATTCGATGATTATAAGATATTTTATAGAATTTAAAATATAAAATCGAATTCTTTATTATTAAATAATTTATTAAATTCTATTATTAATATTAAATATATAATAAATCTTTAAGATATTTTAAATTTATAATTAAAGATGAATTATTCTTTAATTATATAATTTATATAAATATTATATATATTAACGGTAAGCTTATATTTTATATTATTAATAAGGTTATATTATTCCAAATTATACGTTTTCTTAAAAATATAATTATAAAATATATATAAAATATATTAAAATTTATTTAAATTGATTCATATTTTAACCCCCTGGATTTTATAATTTATAATATTAATATTAATATTAATTCTTAGGAATTTAAATAGAATATAAAAGTAATATTTTATGAAATTAAAGAAATTCTAATAAAAGTTTATAATAATATTAATAAAAATGAATGATAGTATATTATAATTTAACGAACTTTTAAAACGATTTATAATAATCTCTTAGATATAAAAAATAATATTATTTTATAAATAATAATAAAAGTTATTAACGATATTATTAGCCCTAATAGATTTATTCTTATATTTCTAGTTTTTAATATATATTTATATTTTACGAAAGATTTATTCTTTTCTTCTTCTATTATTTAATATATTAAAATTATTTATAAAGTAATAAAAGAAATTAAACGCTTTTATAATAAATGATAAATTAATAAAGTTCGGAAAATATAAAACGGTTTAAATATATTATAAATATTTAATTTAATATTTAATTCAGAAATTAAAATTTAAAAAGAATTAATTAAATTAAGAAAAGATTATTAAATTAGATTATTTTACTTTATATTTATTAAAGGATAAATATATCGAATATAAATAAATTCTAATCCTATTAAATTTCGGGTTATTATAATCTAATTATATAATTTACCTTATATTAAGATAATTGATTATCTTAAAATAATTTAAGATCTAAATTTAAAAGATTTATAAAATGAATTAATAATTAATCCGTTTCTATTAAGAAGATTTATCCATTTATAAGATAATTTAAATATAAATTTAAATTCTCTTTAATTATTAGAAGTCGATGTTTAATTATTAAAAGTCGACCTTTTATTAAAATGAGATTATAATTACTTTAAGAAAATTCATTTTATTAATAAAATTAATACTAATAATTTTAAGGATAAAAACCCTTTTTTAGAATTCTTTATTATTATTATATTTGAAAATATTCTTATTATAATTATTTATCTTATTATTAAAAAAGAATCTAATTAAATTTTAATTTATAAATTATAAAAAGAAGATAAGATTATTATATTAAGAAAACCTTTTAAGATTATCGATTATTATGAAATCGATTCATTTCTAAATAATAATATCTTCTACTTTAAATAATATAATAAAAATAAATATATAAGTATTTATATCTTTAAATAGTAATTTATTAAAGAAATAAAAAATAAAATTATCGATTCTTTTTATAAGAAATTAAAATTTATTATATAAGATTATAATAATAATAAGAAGTTCTTTATATTTATTTAATGATTAATAATATAATATATTAATTAATAAACGATTATAACTTCAGCCTATTCTTTAATAGATTTATATAAATATAAGCTTTAAATTCATAATATTATTTAAGCTTATATTTAATTATAATTTATATTTAATTATATAGTTTTAATATATTTTTTTAATAAGATTAAATATTTATATTTTAAGGGTATTATTATAATTATATTTAAACCTTTCTATAAATTAATAGAAATTAGAATTCATTAATAGATTATACATAATAAATATTATAAAAAGAAACTATTAATAATTATATTTATTTATAACCTTTATTTATTTATTTATCTTAATTAATTTAGACCGATTTAATATTATTAATATATAAACGGATAATATATTAATTCTTATATTCAATAAATTCTTTAAATTAGAAAAAAAGAAATTTATTTTTAATATAAAGTTAAAAGAATAATTAATTTTAAATAATATTTTTATTTTTAATAGTTATATAATTATATAAGATAATAAGAATCTTATATTATAATAGAAAGAATAAGATAAGAAGATTATATTAATCGATATAAATTTATTAGATTTCATATAATAATATATTAAATAATATATTAGAAGAGTTTATATTAATATAATTTATTAATCGGAAACTATTTTTAACTTTTCTATTATTATTTAAATCTATGAATCTATAAAAGAAGACATTAATATATTAAATAAAAGGTTATAATAATAGATTAAGAACCTAATTTATAATCTTATTTATATTATTATTATCTTCTCTAAAATGAAACTCTTTATATTTATTAATAGTTTATTTATTAATAATAAGGATTTTAACTCTTAAATTAAATATATAATTATTCTTATTATTAAAGAAAAGAATAATATTAAATTTATAATTAATAATAATTTAATCTATTAGAATTTAATTAAAAGTAAATAAATTATACGAAATATTCTAATATTAGAGATTCTAAATATAATAATAAGTATTAATATAATCTATACTATTCTAATAATATTTAATATAATTATAATTAAATTTAATTTAGATCTTATTCTTATAATAGTTTATATAAACTTATATTTATTATATGAATATTTAATTAAATTAAATATTATTAAAGAAAAGAGGCTTATAATTCATATTATAACTCTCCGCTAAATATATAAATATAAAAAGCTATTAGAAATATAATAAATAAATAATAATAATAATCTAATCGATATTATAATTAAATTTAATTTAAATAAAATATTAGAAATATTCGTTAATAATAATATACTTCGAATTAAAATAGAAAAATAAATAGATTAAGAAAAGATTATTAATAAATAGAATATTTATTCTTTAAATACTTATTCTTTAAATACTTATTCTTTAAATACTTATTCTTTAAATACTTTTATAATTTCTCTTTCGGTTTTTAAATGCTTAAATTATTAATTATTTTTATTATTCTTTTTCTTTTATATTTATTAGACTTGGATTTAATATTTAAGATAGAATTCGGTTATTTTTCATTATTTTCCTTTTATTATTTCTTTCCTTTTACTATCGAGGTTACGAACATATTAAATATATTCATAAACCTACTTCTTATAGCCTTCTTTACTTGAAGAAGAGTTCCTAATGTCGGGACAACCATCACGTGCTTTACACGTGACCATGGATGCAGGTCTTAAACCTCTCGTACTTCGTAGCTCTTAGGAATATTATCATCTTTCCAACCAACCAACAGTATACTACCTTTGTAGCTACACACCTGTGATACCAACAATATGCGAAGAAAATCGAGAAATGCGAACACCTACGTAGGTATCTAGGCATATACCTAGGAAAGCGAACAACATATTTCCTACCATACGTCAATAATACACGTTTATACCACGCGTTCAAATGTCGGTAAACATCCCGAACCTCTTGAAAAAGTCGTGACTTGTTTTCTTTGGAGGAGCAGAAGGGAGAAAAGTGGCAACTCGGACTCGGACTCGTACTCGCATTCGTACTCCAACATCAACTCCAAAGTCAACCTCAACAATTATTTCTAGCAGCCTGCAAAAAGAGGCAAGCAACGAGCTAAGATGCTTGAAGTGACAAGCAACAAGGATCGGCAACCTTAGGCGCGAATTGTTCTTAACTGGGCGTCTAATTTAGAAGACGGCAGCCCTACGCATAGCCTTCAAGCAAGCATTCTTTTACCGGTAACGACCCCCATAACTTCCGAAGGCTGTGAGAAACGAGAAGCGAGAAGCGAGAGCGAGGGACTTCTTACGGAGGTATTGCTGTTTCCCGCTCAAGAGCCCTCTGCTTTACCTGACTGATGGTTGCTGGACAGTTCGTGCTCCATAATGGCTCGGATCCGGAGACGCGTATTGTATCGCACTCGTATATTCGGCATGTTTGGCTGCGCAGACCGCAGGTGACATCTGGGCGTGTCCACCTCTCGGCCTATACGCTTTCTTCCCTTGAGTCCTGCTCCTCTTCAAACCGGTTCTCTCCTTTTTCTCTCTATCTTTCCCAATCCTTTTGAATCCGAGAAAGAACTAGCCTTCGGAAGGAGCGATCGGATCACTGAAGCGTCCTTGATCGTCACTCTCAACTCTATAAATTCGTATACTTCGGTATCGTGCCAGGGGCTCCCTCCTGGAGAATAGACGGGAAGAGTGGATGAGACAAGCTAAAAGCCACATTTGCCTTTCCATTATCTACTGCAAAGGCCGCACCATTTCACACGATATTTTTTTTTTATATACTTAGCTGCTCATCTCAAAAATACCTCCACAAGCATCGACTGCCCTCTGATAGTTCAAAATTACTTCTCCAACATGTCGTCCGAACCACTTTTCGACAGCTTGCCTAAGCTCCCCTTCGCTCTGGCCCTTGTCGCTCTCTCGATCGCCACACCCTACATACTCCAATTTGTTTCATCCTTGCGTCTCTCTCGTGCTATGTCACGATACCCAGTGATAAACGAGAAATGGGATTCAGAAGCAAAGAAGGACTTTCACTTGAACGCCGACAAGATACTCAAAGCTGGCAGTGAGTTGGCTAAGGGCAACGCATTTCGATTGAACGATAAGGCAACTCCGAGGTTGATTTTACCGCCAAAGTATATCGATGAGTATAAGAATGACAAGAGACTGGATTTCCACGGATTTATCGCAAAGGTATGTAGACATCTGTTATGGGAAGATTAAAAGGAAACAGAGGACGGCGTTGTCGCTGACAAGCAACAGGAATTCTTCTCAACATATCCCGGTTTCGATGCCTTCAGCGTCTCCGTAGATCAAACCATCTTTCAAGATGCCGTTCGAACACAATTAACACAAGCACTTTGTAAGTCTTTTCGCCGTCATTCTTCCAGAAATTACTAATTTCCTCCCAGCCCTTACAATTGAGCCCATGGCCAATGAAGCCCCCAACACCCTTGACCTCGTCATCGGCCAGGCACCGGATTGGAAAGAAGCGACCTTGACTCCTCTAGTTCTCCAATCCGTCGCCCGTATGACAGCCCTCATCTTTCTAGGCGACAAATTTATGAATAATCGGGAATGGCAACACATCTCCATCATGTACACGGTTGACGCATTCATGGCAGCGCGAGCTTTGAACGAATGGCCTGCAATCACTCGACCAATTGTCCACTGGTTCCTACCCGAGTGCCGGAAAATCAGATCAGAGGTCAAGATAGCCAAGGCTCTAATTGGCCCCGAGGTGGAGCGTCGTCAAAAGGAGTTGGCTGCTACCGGCGATGGAAAAGCACGAAAGAAGGTCCTGGACTCCGTAGATTGGTTTACAGCCTCCGCCAAAGGCAAACCCTTCGACTTCGCCAATGCAGAATTGAGCTTGGCGATGGCTAGTATCCATACCACCACCAACACTCTCACCTTTGCCATTTTCGACCTGTTGGAAAACCCCGAGTACATTGATTTGCTGCGCGAGGAAATCAAGCAAGTGTGGGAAGAGGAAGGGACCGGAAAATGGGAGAAGAGCACCCTTTTCAAATTACGATTGATGGATAGCGTATTAAAAGAGAGTATGAGACTGAGAACCCACTCGCTTAGTACGTCTCCCCCCTCCCCCTCTCTTTGACGAAACTAACCACCCCCCTTAGTCAATATGCCTCGTTGCGCAACGTCCGATATCACTCTCTCAGACGGCACCTTGATCCCTCGCTCCGCCTACGTATCCATCGGTCCCTTACCCATGCACGATCCCTCCATCTACCCGGAGCCCCTAGCCTTCAACGGCCACCGCTTCCTCGATCTCCGAAACGCACCCGGAAACGAAAACAAGCATCAGTTCGTGACGACCTCGGCGGATTGCACTGTTTTCGGCCACGGGTCGCATGCGTGTCCTGGACGCTTCTTTGCCAGCAATGAGATTAAGTTGCTTTTGGTGCATATGTTGATGTATTACGGTATGTATAACACGCACTTTTCTTTTTCAGGAGAATCATCGACTGACCTTTACGTAGACTGGAAACTCCCAGCAGGTCAAACCAAAGTCCCGGCCACCATCAACGGCACAGGCCGAAGTCCCAACTCGAAACAAAAGGTACTATTCAAGAGCCGAAAGCCCGAGGTTGAGGTGAAGGTCAAGGCCTGAAGCACCATCTACCTATCTCTTGTCCACCTACCCATTTTTTCCTCCAATATATGTCTTACTAGCTCGGACGAACAAGCAAGATAGAAAATATGTTACCTTTTATGATTGGCTTTGAGTTTATTTGCGCTTGGGAAAAGGTCGTTGGTGGTTCTGTACTTATATACCTTATGCGAGCTTTGGGGCCTGTTCTTTCTTTAGTTGTAGTGTGTTTATACGTTAACAAATTGATTGAAATACTGATAATTCAATGTCAAGTCCGTCTTAACCCACCGTGCAAAATCTAGATATGATCATCGTCATCCCACAATTGCATTTGTATTCCCTTACAACAGTCGAACCAAGTGACATAGGGCAATCTTCCCTAAGTCAGGTCTCGATTGCAAATGCAGTTGAATCGGCGTGGGGAATTCTCAAGACCGGAACTTATCAAGGTACGTAAAGGCGTACAATTCAACCATGTACTCACCATAACACTTTGTACAGATATCCTACTCTATTACCCAAGGAGAAGCTGAGCTTCCAAGTTTTATTTCATGAAAAATGAAAAGTTCCTTCTACGGTATCTCATCCACCTGAACGATACCCATCTCCCACGTGGGCTTATTCCTCCAGTAGCATTAGACTTGCAGCTTATTTAATACCCACCCTCTAACAAGGAGTACAACAAAGACTCCCACTCCCCAAATACCATACACAACCTTCATCCAACCAAACTATTTTGAGACGTACACAACAAACCCCCTGATCTCATGGGGATTGAAAGATAAATTGGATATTATCAGACAGGGGTTTAAAGCCTAAATTTCATAAAAATATGTTGTCTTCTTTTCTCCTCAGCCCCCTACCGCATCACTTCACCTCATCTCTCCCTTTGCTGCGTCGGAATAGTTGAGAGCACTGACTGAGCAATTGATACAGTACACTACTACTTTTCACACTCCAGCCAAGAGTTCATCAATAGCCGCAACTTCTAGATCTCCTTTCACGGTTGGAAATTTATGCCGAACATTGGGAAGATGTTGGATGGATCATGGGAAATCATACGGGTGGGCGTGGGATGGAGGGGATGGAGGGGTGGAGAGATATTTGAGAGATGTGGAGGGGTTTGGTGATATGAAGGGAGGATGAGGAGGAGCGAGTGTGAGAGGATGTGAAGGGGAGGGAAAGAGTTGAGGTAAGTTGTTATTTTGATTCCGTGTGTTTTTGCTTTGAATATGTGTCAGCCCCTTAGCCATCAGCATTGCAATCTGATACCTCCTGTCTTATTATCTTTCATTTCCTCTTCGCCATTTCCTTGGCAAGTGTGTCACTGTCACAGTAATCCCAATCGTTAATGCCAGATACCTTCAAGTGCAACAATTTTGATTGGCACTTCACATCAAATATCTCCTCTTTCCTATGTCATTCGAATACTGATCAATTTTCTTTTCCTCTACGCAACTGCAAATAAAATCTTGTGGGAATTCATTCTGACTCTGTACGACTAGTACAATGTAATCTTTTCTCATGAATAAATGCAACGTACTCTTAACGGGAATTACAGAAAACCAAAAATCCTCTTCCACACGCTTAAAGCTTTACGAAACCAATCAAGCGAGGATCTTACTGTGTGACTTTACGCATCAAGATATAAAAACTGTTAGGGACTGTACTCACTTCAAAATTAGGGTTTAGAAGGTGCCAACCCTTCGCCCGGCCGGGTTCCGATTTTGAATTGCGGAGATCGACCGTACCGATGCCGATTCTAAACTTTGGTTCGCGATTGCTTGTTGCAGAGTAGGAGATTTTCCAAATGCGATGTTGAATCTTCCAATTGTCGATACAAAATTTGATTGAGATTGTCTCATTATCACGGAATGTCCTATTCTATCATATAGTAATAAGTATGATAGAAGCCAAGCATGGCTCCCCTACATGCGCACCAAAGAGGCAGTAGAAATGGAAATTTGGAAAGATCACGTAACTCATCTGAAGCTTTCTTCCGTACGTTACGGTACGTACATAGCAGACATCAATCTCATACCTTACCTATGATAGGTACTTTCCCCTTCCCTTATTTTCAAATTCCATCTCATAATCATGAAACACTATCTCACCCCTCAACGAAAAGCCAAGTCTTAAAACTGGGTCACGCCCAGCCGGCAGCGCCCCGACCAAGGGTTAGAAAACCCAAGCCGGCCTTAAGCCTTCTCGTGGCTTTAATCTGGGGAAGAACGGGGATGGGAAAATCAAACTTGCCAACCTATTAGGTAAGAGGGAGAACTAGATGCTCGGTATTTGTGAACAGGGTTTTGAGTTTATATAAGCCTTCCAATCTCCCTCCCCCTAAACTCTCTTCACCAGTGATCGACAAGTTAGACTTTCACACACACTCTTTAAAAATGTTGTTCACATCCACATTCTTTCTCGCGCTAATAACGCTCGTTGTATCGATCAGCGCCATGCCTACAGATCTCATAGCCCGACAGGACACCACCACAAACACAACGAAAGTCGGCTACCTCGGCGTCTTTTTCTTGGGCAACGCGCCGAATATATATTTTTACTTGAGCGATGGGAATAATGCTACTTCGTTTGGGGCGTTGAATGGGGGGAACCCGATAATTGTGCCGACGTTGGGGACGAAGGGGGTTCGGGATCCGAGTATTGTGGAGGGGATGGGAGAGGAGGCTGGGAAGAAGTGGTATATTATTGGGACGGATTTGGAGATTGGTAGTGTGAGTTTACAGTGCTGGTGGGGGTTTGGGGTTGAGGGAGTGGTGAAGAGGTGTTGGGGAGATGATATACTTGAAGGGGATAATGGCTAATTTGAAGTGCTGCAGACGACCTGGGATGCAGCGCAAAGAACTGGCTCTCGTGGCATTTTGGTCTGGGAGAGCACAGATATGATCAACTGGACGGGAGAACGACTCATCGAGGTTGAAGATTCGACTGCTGGGATGGTATGGGCCCCCGATGCGATTTGGGATCCAGCCAAAGGACAATACCTCGTGCACTGGGCATCAAAATTCGTAAGTCCTTCTCCTCCTCCAAGAGAAAACCTCCCAGAAATTTATATATGTATATATACTTACCAAAAGACAAATCAGTATGCAGCAGACGACACCGACCACACAGGAGCACCCGGCGCAAACATCATGCGCTACGCCTACACCAGCGACTTCGTCACCTTCAGCACGCCCGAAACCCTAATCGACAAATCACCCACTTCCATCATCGATCTCGCGCTCCTCCCCGTCGCCGGCAGCAGCACAAGTTTCGTCCGCTTCCTCAAGAACGAAACAGCCTCCAACGTCTTCATGGAGCGTTCCGACGATGGTCTCTTCGGGACCTGGACCCGACCTGGAGGTGAAGAGGCTATTATCCATGGCGGTGTAGAGGGACCTTATGCGTATTATGATAATTTGAAGACGGATGAGGTGGTGTTGTTGTTGGATGATTATGGGGGAGTGGGGTATGTGCCGTTTACGGGGACGCTGGAGGGGGTCCAGGGGGGGTTTGTGGAGGCGGAGAATACGGGGTTTCCGTCAGGGGTGAGGCATGGGAGTGTGCTTAGTATTACGGCGGATGTGTTTGAGGCTTTGAAGGTGAAGTGGGGTTGAGAATGGGGCGCGAATGAATTGTGTAAAGTTAGCGTAATTAAAAATTCTTGAAAATTACCTGATTGGGGCCAAGGAGGAACGTGAGATATTCTACACCTGGTGGGCGACCGGTTAGTGGTCTGAATTCCGTCTACTAGACCCTCAAGGTGAATTTCTGAACATTCAACACTTGGTAAAGGCCTTAAGGGGCCATCTATTTGGTAACACTTTATCTGAGTGATACAAGAAGGATTTATTGGCCTAAAATAGGAGGAGTCTACTAGTTTGGAAAGGGGTATTATATGCTTAGCGATATATTTAGATACGAGACTTCGTGATCTTCAAATGGGATGTACGAAGGTATAGAAAGGGAAAGAAAGGAGGGTGATGGGTGAGTTATGTATCCACCGAGGAATGGAAGTCATAGGGCTTGTGGCTCAATTTAAAGCTTTGAGGACTGGGACGATAGAACTGCGGTCGATCAGCTCAGATAATGAAGTAAAATAAGATTGAAATTATAAGTTAAACCTTTATATGAGAATAGCCCACTAACCCCCCCTCAACTAAACTCCCCCTCCCAGCCCTTAAAAACCCAACACTTAAAGAAACAACCTCCCCATCAACAACCTCCCCCAATAAATCCCAAATACCCAAATATACCCCAAATCAACTAAACATAAGCCGCAAAAAAACATACAAGCTACAATTACCAACCAAAACACGCAAGCAAAAAACGGTTCGTATTGAATTGGTATCTATAAACTGCAAAAGCAAAAAAACGCAATAGTGGTATAGAACGTGAATCCAGCAAGGAGAGAAACAGAAAAGGAATGCAAAAGCATCGTAAGCAAAGTCGTGTATGTGCGTTGAGTCCTCCGTAGTCGTATGTTGTGTTGAGTCGAAGAATGGCAATTTGTCAAGTATGTTGTATCCATCCGTCCTCGCGTCAAGAAATGTGTTTCATCTTCCACATCTCCCACCATCCCCAATGCTGCTCCCCAAACCCAACTTTCTCATCTCCCCCTCCCCTCAAACCTTCGCCCGTCCCGTCCACCGCGTCCTTCCTCCCCTTCCCTTAGTCCACCAATACGCCACCATACCCACGGCACTTATCAACCAAAGCAACGCATTCGTCAAATCCACCCAAACGGCATTCTTCATCCTTGTAATACCCGCATCCCCCTCGGGGTTCTCATGTATGTACATGCTACCGAACAGTCCGAAAAGGGAGATCCAGAGGATGAAGAGGATGAGATCCCAGACGAAGAGGAAGGGGATGCGGTGGATGAAGGGGATGAAGTAGGCGAGGGCGGTGGGGGCGGAGAGGGAGCCGCAGACGACGGCGAAGACCTGGGGGGTGTTAGTATGTTGGAGGGATGGGAGAGGAAGAGGGGACATACCCATTTCCCATCTGAATACTTGTGTTCTCTATTTGCGCGATGTAAATCAACACCATAAAGCCCGACGACCGTAAGTGCTAGGACGAGCTGGAAGAAGCGATAGGTGGTATGCGCGATCCAGGCGAAGGACCACTCGAGGTTGGTTTTGAAACCCATCGTGGTGCTTGATTATCTTCTCTCTAGCTCTTGGGTGTGCGCTCGGTTTTTGTATCGTATGCGTTCGTTTTTCGTAGAGTTTTGGATGTTGATGTGGTATCGATACCAGCAATTGTATTTCGATGTTATTCCTCGTCAGAAGTTCGAAGTTCTCGAAGGAAGTCACAATCGTACTCGCAACCGCAGATCCAAATACCGGGTATATTTTCTTCGTCAACTGACCAACCCTGATAACCTGTGGAGATTCGATGGCTTGATCTAGAACGTGCGAGCCAACAAGCCGCCAATAAGGACTGTTCAAAGAATCAATTGTAGCCTATCGAAAATAGATGACGGGCCGTGAATCACAAAGCTCACAATGGCCCAACTCCACAAAGAAAGGTCGTCGTGGTAGCACAATCAAGCTTCATTCACCTCTTCAGCAAACAGGGCAAGAGCTATATACCCTGTCTTTAGACACCCTATCATCGTACAAAGCCGTACAGAGGGAGGGGGAAGTGACGATCTGCTCCAAATCTCCATCTTTTGATTTTCTAGGATCGCAGAGATTTTCATTTGCGTGAGCTTGTTTGGTGGTGCCAAGGGGGAAGAAATCAAGGTTGAGGTTGAACAAGTGGGGCGGTGACGACATGGTGCAGGTGTTTCTCGGTTGGGGAAGAAGGGGCGATAAGCGAGGTCCGGGGATTTGGACTATCGACCTTGGAATTTTTGAGAGAAGCGCGGGTGGAGATGCGATGATAGGGAAATTTGTCGTTAGATGGATAAGGAAAAACTGCGTGCACTAATCGTTTGTGAAAACTATTCATACTATAATCAACGAATCAAAATTCTTCAAACCCAAGTTCCAATGATCTACCAGCAAATTAGTTGAATTTCTTATCCCGGTATCCTACTCGGACGTCGAGGAGTTATAGCATATGAGTGAGGGAGATACTTAGGTAGGAAGAGCTTTGAAGCCTTGGTGTTTAAAGAATGGAAAATCGATGATGCGAAGGTCGAGGAGAGAGGCGATACTCGTTGTATGAAGGACATCGACAATGATAAATAGTCGAACAGGGCTGAGACTCTGAGGCCAGCGACATTGCGAACGGTCTGTTCAATCTGATCAAGGCGTCATTTATTTCGACGTCCCAGCCCAGTAAAAAATAGCTCCCAATATTCCTGCAATGGAAGTGAGGCAAGATAACGAAAAATGCCGAGCAGCAGGAATAGAGTGGATGAAGAAGAGCCACAGCACTCTAGGCATCGCTGATCCAAGTGGAATACCATAAAGCTGTTATGCGCAAGTAGTATCCTCTCTCCCATAAATCAACACTTCCACATCAGCTGAAAAGACACCGCAGTTGCACCTATAACTTACAAAAGCCACGAGCAGAAACTTGCTAGCCGAAACTTAAGTCGTCCCTTGTAGTTATACAGTGTCGTCTTTTTTTTTTGACCTTATATCCAGGTCGTTAAAGTCGATGAATAGCGAGTAAGCAACACCGACATCTCGGGAATCTCTCTCTGTAGTAAAGTAGATTGCGAATCTCTGGTCCCTGGTACGAAGAATAAATACTCCAAGGACATGGCGGGAAAGTTATACAAGCCCATCATCTTGGGAGGTAACTCAACGGTAGGGAGTTAAAAGTATACTCGGAAATAGAATGGATTTGCTTTTCCCCCATGTTTTGGGTAAGATGGTACTTGATGGTTCTGTGGACACTCACTTCTTATTAGTAGTGTAGCGTTCCCTGAAATTTCTTACTCACTTTATCTTTCCTATTGGAAACAAATGGGAGGCTTGTATGATGTCGGCGAGGCATTGCATGTAGGCATTCTTTATGTCCCCCCCCCCCCTTCCCCGCTCGCAGAAACGCCAAGGTACCTCGGCGATGTATATCTTTACCACGACGGGATTCTTATACTTATTACATGGTACGATATTAAGAAAGGTAGACAGGTACGACACCAGAAGAAAGGAGGCGAAGTAATTAGCCAGGGCAAATCCGTCCACTATGTTGAAGCATTTAATCCCCGCGTAGACCTTGAGATGCCAATACATGCATAGAGTGGATTCTGGTAGATGGGCTGTGGTCAGATCCTGTGGGGATGAAGTGGTCCAGCGGGGAAGAAGGGAAGGTTCCTAGCACGATTCCGATTGAAAGGATTCCATTATTGTATAACCTTTCCACCACGTTGATTAATCCCCTTCTACTCTCGATTTGAATAGATGCACAAAAGTGGAATCTGCACTCCCACCACCACCACCACCCCCCCAACCTCCAACCCAGTCCCCTAGATGGGCCGTGGTGAAATCCTGTGGGGACGTAGTGGCGATTCATGAATGTGGAGGTTCACAAACGTGGTGATTCCAGGACATCGTTGCAACCTGTGGAGAATCCTTTCAATTGCGCAAGTCCTGGGCGTGGAGGTTTGAGCCAAGGAGATTGGAGAGTGCGGTTACTAGTGCTATTGCTTTCCCGGGGAAACGGAGCTGTGAAATTCATCCAGGCGCTGACATCATGTACAATGACGATGGTTCGACATTCTGCAGTCAGTGAAGGCATTCGGAAGTGTGATAGCATGAAGTAGAGCTGCAGCAGCGCCGTTCTCTTTCGTGGGGAAGCGCAAGAGTTTCTGTGGCTCGAAAATTAAAGGCCTCTGTCAGTCGTATACGGCAAGGATCCTTGTGAAGCACATTCGAGGGGATTGGACCACGGATACGTTGCCGACCTTGAAAGATCATCACTATCCGTCCCAAAGAAGACGTCGCCGGTCTGATAACAGGTCTGATAGCGAGAAAATTTTTCTCCTCGCTGCAGCTGTGTCAAGGACTGGATCCTGATATTTCTCTTGCTTTGAAGTGAGTGGAAGGTCGAGTGCATTCAACCCCCTCGGATGACAGCAACGCACAGTAACACTTCTTGCTCCTGGTCAATAAGAGGCCAGAAGAGTCTTGAGGAGTACTTACAAGCGCACCCCGCCAAAAGAGAAATCTTGGACCCTTATTTTCGATCAGCCCTAGGTGTGCACTGATGGTCAAGAATCTAGTCTGAAACGAGTTGGCTTCCCATCAGATCCGCTGATCATCGTCATGGCCATGTCGGCTAGTGACACAGCCACAGCTGGGATTTATTGAGAAACTAAACTCTGGAGACGTTCGAAGAGTGAGTAGAATCGTAGGAGAAGTGTCCAAAAGTAGAAATAATCAGAAACGGGAAATTCAAGTTTGTAGACAAATGGGAATAAGAAGCCGTCGTTTCCGCGGAACAATAGCCATAGTTGGTAAGGCGGTTGCCCCTATCGTAAGACGATGAGAAAGCAAGAATACAATGCATGCAAGGCGGCGTCGACGGCGCGAGAACTTTGCGGTGGTTAGTAATGTTAGTAGGACAACAGACACGAGGCGCTGAGCGGGAGCAGCGGAGGGAGTGGAAGGAGTGGGTCCATGGTGAGAGCAAAAAGGCAATCATCATAGGAGATCATGGAATTGTAATTAGTTGTATGGCGATGTTCAACGACGCTTGGCCTCATGGCTTGCTTATCTTTACGCGCAGCGATGCGATGCCAGGGAGTCGTGGAGTCGTGCGCGGTTTCAGGCCGGAGATAGATCCGACTGACCGTGGTGGACACTGGAGAGGAATTAGAAGGACGAAGTATATTAAATAAAGAGAGCCGCATCTCGTGGTGATGGAAAGGAAACACCTCCCTGCACAGCGGAACAGGCCTTTTCTCTCCGACCCCACACACGCTATCAGCCAAGGTCTCTCCCTATCTATCAGAATCCCTTGGAGCCCAAGACGCCAAACACACAATTCCCATGGTGCAGTTCAGCATCTCGCCCACCACGAATTCTTGTTACTCGGCTCGGGTCTAACGGGAGCGACGCGCATCCCGACTTGCCGTTGTGTAAGTTTGATGGAAAACATTTGACTTTCCATCAGACCTTCCAAACCTCTTCAGCTGGTGAACCAGTTCTCATCATCGATGCGCAAGGGACGACTGCAAAATTCCACTTTGCCTGCGCTCCCCATCGTCACTTCCTTCCTCTGCGAGTTGTCAAGTCGGAAGGAGCATATTCCCCACTACTCGCCGTGCTCCACCCTGAACATCACGTCACTCACGATCTTCTCCTACACCTTTAGTTCCCTCCCTCGGCACCGCATCCACCCACTAGACGCCGACTCCATACCACGACGGTCCCTTCGTCAAGTCACAATTCACTATTGACATCGTTGCCAAGATAAGACAGTCCTGCGCCCACAACCAGATTCCCAGGTGCATCCCAACCATCCCGCCGAAAGACAAGAGAAGGAATAGAGGTACATTGCGGACCACCACCAGCACACTCTAACCTCCACACCGGGACCGAGTACTGCTACTGCGACTACGACTGGTGGTATTATTGCGAAACGGCGACTCCAGCAAAAAGTCTTAGGAACTGTCTCTCCGGAGTCCATTTCCTGGCTACCCGGTGAATCACAAAAATACACGGCCCACACTATTTTCGACGAGTCGTTGCCGTACTTCAAGCATCTCCAAGATGGCCAGTCGATCCTTCAAACCCGCAGCATACTTGGCATCTGCGGCACAACAGAAGCCAGGTCGAAGTTCGCGCCCTTCCTTTGCACGCAGCAGTTCCGCCTCATCTACCGCATCTACTCGCAGCGACGAAGGCTTTGTGACATTGCGTTCGCTCGGCAGCCATGCACGAGACGTGGGTGATGTAGGAATACAAACCGATAGCGAGGGTGAACGATCTTGTGGCGCCTCTTCTCCACGCCCCCGTCACTCCCCTGGTAAGCTGCCACATTCTTTCATCCCTTCTATTCCTGGTCCAATGATAGCGTCGCATAGAGAAGGTGGGGGAAGTGCCTCTCTTGGTGGTGACGGGAAAGGCTTGAGCTACCCCGCCACCGCATACGCGAGTGAGCCTTACGCGGTCCACTCTTGGGGGTCAAGGGGGGTTGGTCAAGTGCTTTTGTGTTAACCTATTTCTTGTATTTTAGGCAGTCTTGGTACTTCCGTATCACATCAAAAAGTCGACGACACCCCAACCCGGAAGCGAAGCAAACCCATCGCCATTGATCTTCCACCAAGAAATAACCCGAGCACATATACACCGTTAACGGGACGCGGAGATTTGAAAGGGTACGTTGGAAACGTTGTGCCCCACGCCGAGGCTTGAAACTATTTCAACCAGCCTAGTCCTTGAACATTGTTGCTGATTGATTATTGCAGAGGATACTTTCCTGACTACGACGAAGTTCATTCGAAATATAAATCTCATCCTTTCCCTCAACAACACATCACTGGATTGTCCGGACATTCCAAATATTCATCCAACGAAGTAACAACACCAGGATCACCATCAGCTATGTCGGCCTCATCCTCTCATTCTTCGCCTGGCTATGGTTCTACACCAAGAGGTCTCAACTTGGGTTCGATGCCACCCATGCAACACGAAACATTTGCTATTCCGAAAGGAAAATATTATCCATCAAACTATGTCTCGCCTGCCAATTCTCAAGTTCCAACTCCTCGGGCTGCTCCAACATCACTTCAAATTCCGCCTGGCAGTCAGAGCAGAAAGAAGAGTTCAACACACGAGAGAAACAACAGCGACGTCAAGCGAAAGCTACAGCAATATCAACGAGATATGATCGCACAAGCTAGACGAGGACCCCCCTCTGGTCATTCGCATGAAATCCCCTCTATGTCAAAGCCAGTCAGCCCTCGCTTGCAACCATTGGGAAGTCCAGGGCCAATCACCCCCCTTGAACTCGAAGAGGCCGACAACTATCTTTCAGCAGGAGCTCGAAGTCACGACAGCAGATATAATGGCTATGATCGTGGACATGCCGATACTATGATTAGATCCGAGCGTGGCCGCATTGCAGCAGACAGACGTTAGGTGTTTCGATGAGAGGTTTTCGCTGGCCGAAGCCTTCATTCGATCCATATATTATATGCGGAGTGGGACTTTGAGCGATTGTCAGGTTGCGATCAAGAATTCACCACATCACCATTTCCCCTGGATTCCGCTAGTACATACGTCACCTACATTTTCCTTTGAAACTGGCAACCAAAATTCTTTTTCTTGTCGATACTTCACCACACATCCAGAATGATACGAATGATACGAAAAGCTCACTGTAGCTCACTTACGAAAATTGCATGACGCCTAGGCTGGCATGCCTCCTCTTATAGACTTGGGTGGTTTTTCGTCTCACCAAGTGCTGGTGATGACATTCACTTTATGTATTTCCTTTTCTGTCCTTTTCCATTGGCGTTTCTCCGGCTGCATGGAGTCGGATGGAAATACCACTTTGATTTTTTATGGTTGGCTGGATGAGGGCTGGATGAGAGATTGACAACAGTACTCAGTATTATGAGTGCTTGCCTGGATATGGTCATCGGTTTAGGTGCAAGGCTTTGCATTTTTATAGATTCATCAGATCAATATGATGGATTTTTCAAAAACATGGTTTCTACTTTTTTTCGTGAGAATATGAGTGGTGTGTGAAGTGTGTGGATGGTAGTTGGTGTTGTGCCCCGCACTATAGATCATTCGTCTACCACGCTGCCACGTCTCATGCCAACGCAAGTGGAGAGAGAGCTATTCTCTCCCACATCTTGAAGCCCGCCTCAATGGAGGATGAATTTTTTTTAAAAATTGTTATACAGTAGTTCTGCCACGTGGTATACGGTTGATTTCATTTCCACTTGAAGTGCTAGCGCTAATTTCGATTGAGTCGGGTGGATGACGTAGAGTTGTTTGATATCTAGGTATGTGGTGAGCAGGGAGGTCTAGAACAATCGAGAGTATGTATCGTCCCATCGAAAGTTCATCTGATCTTGCTTTGTCTTGTTTCCATTAAATAAGCATGAAAGGTTGCGGCGCTGCGTAGATAAGAGGACGATAGCAGGGTCTGAAAGGTTCTAGAAAAAGGTAAGTAGATTAAGGAAATATTCTAGAAAGCAAGGCTCGAGGTAAAGGATGAGGCAGGGTAGGGTAAGGTAGGGAACGGTTTTTGCCTTTCCGGACAAGGGAATCTGGGTTTCGGGGTGGCCGTGTGGGGTAGATTTCTGGGATGATGGATGTGTTGTTACTGTATGTGGAGGATTCGATGTCTAGATATGGGAAGTTTATTATGTGGGGATGGTTGATAGTGAGGGGGGAGATAGACGAGATGGAAAGGGGGGAGGATAGTCGAGGGTATGAAACAGAGATACAATTACACAACTCACAAACCAGCTCATCTTGTCGCCCTATAGTAGCAGACTTCGCGCGCGCATTTTGGAAGAAAAAATAAACATAACCTTGGAAGCATCATTTATCACACACGTTAATTCTAGCTAATAACTTGGTACAACGGTGAAAGAGGTGGCGGTGTTTTGAGGTGAATATATAACGGTAGGAGTAAGAGTAGGAAAAGGAGAGTTTATGCTCTGTCACGTCACGTAGAAGAAGAAGAGAGGATAAATGAGTGTGACGCGCTTCGCGCGCATAATGCCCTGGAACCCTGGCCCTAAGCGTCCGGCCTAGGAAGCCCCCCTTTTAAGTGGGGCTTACGTAAGCGAGGACAGGCCAAAGCTCGCATCCACCCCCATAGGGGGGGGGGGGGGGGGGGGGGGGGGGGGAAGCAAAGGATAGAATTGGGAATAGATTATGTACAAAATAGCCTCAAAAGAAGAGGGATGGTGGGTGGGGAAAAGCAAGTTCTGGATGATGGAAGAGAGGATGGATGAGGAGAAGAGAGAACGAGCCAGCAGGAGGGCTCTTATATAGAGGATTCCTGTACTAGCGTGCACGTGAGGAGTGGAGAGAGCTGTGCCGATATCCCTGCATAAAACCAACTCAGGGTTGCTTAATAGTGTAGCTTGGTGTACAGTATTATTATTACGGGTATTAAACGAATATCCTAGATATTTTGGTACAGTACAATAGGGATGGAAATGCGAGAGGCTCCCATCTCCCCTTAACTTTCGGTAATAGCCTAGCACAATAAAGTCAAGAAATAAAGACGTAATACTTCAAACAAAACCCCCTCGTAACCCCATCCCTCGCTACAACCCTATATCCCATCCCATCCCATTCCAAATCACCATAGCTAATATACTATACCCCTCAACAGAAAGTAGAGCTCGTACCCCTGAGAGGAGTTAGCTATACTATGATATACGAGAAGAGCATGGATATCTGTTGGTAATATAGGTTTCACTTAAATGAGTTATCTTGTTATATGTATGGTTTTGGTTATGGTATTGTATTGTATGTTTAAGAAGAGGGTTCGTAGGAATGAAGAGAGGTTATACTTAGAATATACGTACCATTAAATGGCTCGTGTACTATTTGGTATAACCATTAATATATATCCAAATACTAGTAGTTCTTATTTTTATTAATAGAATTAAATAGTAATTAATAGAAGAAGATCCTTCTTATTTATTATTACTATTATAATATAAGTCTTATTAGTTAAATAATAAGGGAATAAATAGGGGGAAAGAATAAAAGCTTAAATATAGAATATTAAATAAATTATTCGAATAGTTAATAATATAAATATCCGAATTAAATGATGAAAGAGAAATATAAAAAGAATAAAAGTAATAATAGTAATAACTCTTCTTCCCTGCAATTGTAGGAAGAGGAAATCGCAATTTCATATGGTCTTTTGCTTTTTTGCAATCAAGAAGGCCCCCAAACTGTACAGAATCGTTGATAGAGATCC
>QYAP01000709.1:0-19459 GCA_003988905.1 Hymenotorrendiella dingleyae
TTTAAAAAATTAATTAGAAAAAACCTAATATATATAATTAATATATTAAAAAGAATTCAAAAAATTCAAAAAATTTTAATATATTTTATCTTTAAAAATCTTAAATTTTAGAAATATTAAATAATTAATATAATATATTATTATTAAATAATTCATTAAAAAGAATATATATATTAATTTTTAATATATTTTAATCTTTTTTGAAACTTTAATTTTTATTAATAAAATATTTTTTTTTAGGATATTTTAACATATAAAAGAATTAGAATCTTAATTTTAGTTTTTTTTAAATAGCTTTTATTTTTTATTTTTTTAATATAAATTTAAAAGGTTATAACTTTTATATTAATAGATTATAACTTTTTTTTAATTTTAAAAGGAATTAATTTTTAATAATAAAATATTAAAGAAAAGATTTATTAAGAATAATTCTTTATCTTTAAACTATATTCTCTTTAATATTCTTATATTTAATAATTAATCCCTTAATATATAAATATTATAAAAAGATAATTTTTAGATTAAAATAGAATTTTTATATAAAATTTAAATTATTATAATAGATTTAATTATAATTTTTAAATTAATAAATTATATTTAGTTCTTATATAAGAATAAAAATAATAAAATAGATAATTTAAGTATTTTATATTCTTTTATTTAGAATTTAAGAAATTTAAGAAAAAAATCCTTAAAATTATTAAATGATTAATATTTAAAAAGCGTTTATTTATATATATTTAATAAATATTATTAATTTAATCTCTAATAACGTTAAATAAGATTCTTATAACTTTTTACTATTTATTAAAAGTTAGATTTTTAAAAGATTTAATATTTAATAATTAATTCTTTAATATTTAAATAAATTAAAGAAATAAATTTTAAATTATTAAAAAACTTTTATTTAAAATTAATATATAAATTAATTTTTATTATTTTAGTATTCTTATTAATAATAATATATATTTATTTATATAAAAGAAAAAGAGATAAAATAAATTTAATTTTAAATAAAAAGAGAATTAAGATTAAAGTATAGATTAATAAGTATTATTAATATAATTAATATCGAATTTAATTTAAAAGCTCTTCAAAGATTAAAAGTTTAATAATTAATAGTTTAATAATTATAATAATTAAAAGAATAATTTCTTAATAAAAAATATAATAGAAAAATAGAAATAATATATAAATTATAATTTATAAATTTATCGCTTTATTTAATAATAATATATATTTATTTATATAAAAGAAAAAAAGATAAAATAAATTTTATTTAAAATATTATAAAAAATAAGGTTTTAAAAGTAATTATAATAATTAAAAGTTATAGATTTAATAAATAATATTAATATTAATTAATTAAAATTTTTCGAGGTTTAAAAGAAGCTTTAAAAATTGGATTTTTTAGAGGTTTAATATTTAATAATTAATTCTAAAAGAATTAATAGAATTAATAATAAATCTTTTTATTATAAATATATCCTTTTATTTAAAATAATTTATAAACGAAAGTATTTAAATTTAATATTTATATTAATAGATTATATTAATATTTAATATAGAATTAAAAAAGATAAAATAATTTCGGCTTAAAATAAATATAAGCTTAATTTCTTCGCTTTATATATCAATTTATTATAAATTATATTTTAAAATATAATTCGCTTTAATTTTTCGAATTTTTAATAACTTTTATTCTTTTTAAAAACTTATATAATATAGAATTATTATTTCTATTAATAATTTTATCGAAAAAGATATAAAATATTTCTTATTTAATTTCTAAGGAATATAATTATATATATAATTTAAAGAATAAAAGGTTTTTAATAAACTTCGATTAAAATAATATTATATTTATAATTAATAATTCGGTTATTTAGCGAAGATATTAAACTTATAATTAATAGTTTTTAATTTTCCGATTAATTTAAAAATAAAACCTATATAAAATATATTTATACCTTTATTATATAAAAGTATTCCCTAAGAATTACTTTAAAAGTTTAAAGCTCTTATACTTCGAGCTTATAAATCGTTATATATCTTAGCCTTTGATTAGATTATACTTTTAATTTTTTAATTTCATTAAAATTTAATTTTACGGAAATCTTATAAATCCGATTTTTAAGTATTCTATTCTAATAATACTATTAATGATTTATTTAATTATTCTTTAGGTTAAAAATTAGAAGAGATAAAGGCGATTATTTTGATCTATTCGTATTCTAGTTTAGGGTTATAGTTGTTGAATAATATATAAATCGGCGGGTTTTGCGGTGCGGTCGATTTAAGGCATGGAAAATCACGAAATCTGGCCGAAGCGGACGCACTAAGTTAAGAGGGTGTAGCGAATCCCACCAACAAAACCACGGCCGACCTTCGTGCAACCTCATTTTTTCCACATCTTCACTAAAACTGACAAAAGTCGCCAACGTTGATACTCTTCAATCAATTGCTCTCTACGCCACTTTATCATGTATTATGATGGCCATTGCAAAGGTTAGGACACAATCGGCGCATGAACAGCTACAGTAAGTGCGCATTTTCTACCAGTTATTTTCACCCAATGGTCGTCGGTATTCGCGAGACAGCGACGCTCTGCCATCTTTGAAGAGCGAGCATCTATGCACCAGTATATACCTAGGTATTTACAAATATCGGGGTCTCACGCGTCTCACGAATACCGACTGTCCATGGGGTTCTGCCATGATGAATGTCCATTATGGATTCTGCAATTCGGACGGCTACCGCCCATGTCGATTTTTCATACATTACACTATTTCTGAGCACCAAAAAAATTCAATTGGAAATATAATAAACTACTGCCTCTATCAGGACAAGGCTAATATTCATCCCTCCATCACAGCTGCCAAAGGGCCGCCGTAACGACCTCCGATTATCTCGTGCGACTTAATGATCGAATCGATGGCCTCGAAATCACTGGTAGTTAATGAAACAGTCTTCGCATTCTCCAGGACTCGAGCCACGGTAGTAGAACCGGGAATTGGGATTATCTCAGGGTTGCTGTCCTTAGAATGTTGCTGCACCCACGAAATGGCGAGTTGTGGCAGTGTGCATCCCTTTGCCTCTGCGATCTTCTGGAGCTTCGGAACCATGGCGATATTCTGGTCAAAGTTTTCAGGCAAAAATCTCGGGAACATCGGCGACCCTCTAAGTTGCTCAGCAACATCGTCAAGCTTATTGTACCTCCCGGTCAGAACTCCTCGGCCAACCGGGGAGTAACTAATAAATCTCTAATCAGCATTTGGGCAAGTGCTCGTGGGGGTTATACGTACGCAACGACGGGAATGTTGTTTTCAGCACAAGCGGCTGCTACTCCATTCTGAAAGATATCTGCGGCCCAAATAGACAACTCAACCTCGCAAAATTCAATCTTTGCAACCTTGGCGACTTTGTGTATAGTGGCCGCAGAAACTTCACTCAACGAGATGCCTCCTATCTTGCCTGCTTTGACATACTCTTCCAACGCCTTGATGGTAGTCTCAATCGGGACCTTGGGGTCAACTCTAGCAGACTCGAACACATCGATCTTCTTCTTGCCATCAAGAATTCTCAAGCAATTCTCCACAGATTGCTTAACTCCTTCTGGGCTACCATCAATGCCTGCATGGCCAGCACAACCCTTGATAGACAAGACGACCTTATCTGCATCTTCCGGATACTTTGTAAAGTACTTGTTGAGCAGGTGGAGCGAATTATACTCGGCAGTGCCGTACAATTCGCCGCCATTCCAGAAGTTACATCCAGCTCCAAGCGCAGCTTTCATGGCTGCGAACGAGTCCTCAATCGGTTGTGGGACAGGCCTCCAGGTCAATCCTTTCAACGCGATTAGCCACCACTCAATTCACAAAAGCTGGGTCACTCACCCATCAATCCATATCCAATAGGACCAATTTCCTTTTCCAAAATTTGCGGCATCTTTCTTGAGATTCGGTGGCAATGTCTCAATTTCATTCAAAAGAACGTCTTTTTCAAGTGGTGCTTGGTACTAGTGCTAGCGAAAAGTGGTGTAACGAGAAGTAGGAGCGGGGTACTCAAAAGCAATGTAGAAGCATTATCGAATAAAACAATGATGCGGCACCCTCTTTGCCTTTATACTATCGCACATCTACTCCGTACAATACAAGAAAATCCCCGGCTTTACCTGCGGATTTAGAATTGCCTCTTTTGGGCGATGGAATGCAACATTGCCAAAATAGGACATTTCGTGATTCCGGCCGGGCGGAGTTTATTCTAGCCCATGGAGTTAAAAGAGTTTCGTCTAGCCCATGGACTTAAAAGAGTTTCGTCGCTACTTTTGCTTTTTGTGCGACGCGCCGGACAGAAACTAGGTGCGTACGATTCGGATTTAGTCGGAGGGGAGGGTTTGATGTGTAGCACTGCAGTATACAATTGTTTGTTGAGCCGAAGCCGCGGGCGGGTTGATTTGAGTGTCCTCCAGTTCCCAAGCAGCGATATCAGCAAAGTATACCTCTGCATACTGCGTCATTTCCGTACTTGTTATGTCAGAAAGTCTGTCTGATTTCAATTAATAGCGTAAGCTACATATCGCAAGGTCGAGTGGTCTCCGCTTTACGAGGTGTTTCCAGCTGTCTTTCCTTCCTGTGTACACATTTTAGACTTCAGACGTTATGGTACCGCATGAATTGGCTTAGCGCGCCCCCTCTCCCGTTTTTGACCTCAATGTGCCAGGATATTTGAGAGAATACAGGTCAAAATGATAGAGGCTCCGTTTTGGGGAGAGGGTACGTTCATGGAGGAAACTCTCCCATTAACCTCAATTCTCTGTAATAGACTAACACAACAAAGTCAAAAACGGGGGACGGGGAGCGCTCTAAACCAATTAATACGGTATATTGATGGATGATTCTTAAACTTAAAAGGATAGAGCTGGTGGGGGTTATGAAAAAAGACTTTTCTCATCTTTTGGGTTTAATTCTCTTTGGTCGTATAGGGAGGGATGCAGAAAATGTGAAGGCTTTTATTTTATTTTGATCTCGATGGAATGGCATTCTTTTCCCCTTGGATTTCTAGGAGGTAAGCTTTTAGAAAGCGGAGGGGAGGGTAGTTGACTTGAGCTATTCTTTAGGAGTTTGGTAGGCTGAGTATGGTTACTTTAGTAGTAATTTTGGTAGCACAGTTTCTGGTAGCATATATATACCTACTCATACGAAGGTTAATTTAATGTGTAAATGGCAATGCTAGTGAAAATTGGATGGCTTAAGTGTATTAGTACTGGTGGTGTGATATGTGAAGAGAGGTGGAGATGAGATGAGGGATTGGGGGATGTTTTATGCGGAGTCTTCTGTTAGCATGTTGTTGGCATGTGGAAAGCTGCTGGCACTTTATCTTTTGCTTGGGATATTTATTGGAGCTTCGTGAGTCGTAGCTCCATATGAAATGTGTTACAATGTTGATCTCATTTGGGGTTACTACAATTTTATTTTTCCAGACCGGTGACAGCAGGAACAATCTCAACCTGTTCCGTCCCATTGACAATAACCTTACTTTCTACTCCCTCGTTGTCAATCGTTTTATTTTTCTCTTCGTCCCGTATGCATTCCAGCGCGGGTAGACCGGCTTTCTCGAGATCGCGGTTTATCTCATCTAGATGAGAGAGAAAGCCGCCTTGGATGTTGTCCCACATGTTTTCTGGGACGACTTAGGGGATTGTTAGTGAGAGTTTTAATGACGGAAAGAGGCATGGTGCTTACAAGTGCGGTTTGGTGCTTGAAGAGCGTATTCTGTGATTGCCATGTGGTTGTAGATATGGAACATGAAGGCTACAGGATGATTGTTAGGTACCTGTTATGCGGGAGGGTATGAGGAGGGATAGAGATTTACCTATTAAGTCTGGGGATCGTACGGGTTCTAGGGTTGCGGTTGTTGCTTCGTGCCATGTTTCGATTGATTCTGGGGATAACGTTAAGGGGAGAAATTCATACTGAGTTGATCGAGACGGCACTTACCTCCATGTGGCATTAGACTGGGTGTATAGCTGAGCCCGCCAGGTGCCAGTGGATGCGATGACCCATACCACTTACCGTACACCATTCCCATAATCTCAGTATTTATGTTACGGTGATAGTAAGGTGGTCTGAAAGTATTTGTCGTAGCATTCCATTTTGGCGTAAACGCCATGAAATCCGTCAATGTCACACCTGGCGTTTTCGATTTCGCAATCAACACCGAGTAGATGGACGGATCGCTTTGATCTTTCTCCACGGTCGCAGAAGTCACGAATCTTTTCAACTCGTATTTATAAGGAGCGTAGTTCCCGTGCCAGGCTACGACATCGAAGGGTGTATGTTGCTGGGTACAGGCGTAGAGTTCTCCGTTCAGTTTGTAGATGATTTCCCAGTTTGTTTGGTCGACGGTGAAGGAGGCGAGGGGGGTTTCAAAGTCTCGCGTGTTGGCCATGCCGTTGGAGCCGATGGGTCCTAGTTCGGGGAGCTCGTAGTGGGAACCGTAAATCTCTTGGATGTAACCGCGGATGGGACCGTCTGGGAGAGATATCCTGAAGCGTATGCCTGCTTGAATGACGACGATCTCGCCCGGTTTTACCATCATTAGTCCGTGTTCGGTCTCGATGTCTAGTCGTCCTTGTTGGGGGACAATTAACATATCGCCGTCGTTGTTGCAAAATGCCTTTTTTGTCATGGAGGCGTTTGCCATGTACATCTGGATTACAACGCCCTCTTTCAAAGTTGGATCGCCATGGCCGGCGACTGTCTTCAATCCTTGAACGAAGTCTACCTTTTCGGTATCTGGAGGTAATGGAAATACATCCCAATTTGACTCAATTGCAGAATACTCGACCTTTGGATTTGAAAGGGAGAAGTTGGCTTCAAGCTGCTTTAACATCAGATTTGTATGGAAAAGTTTCGATTATGAAAGATTTACTTACATGTGAGTTTTTCGGTAACTTGACAGGGGCTCTATGAGCTACAGAGGGACGAATTCGATAAAACCAGCTGATATCAACTGTTAGCTGCTGGAAGGTAATAGCATGGGGGAGTCATCTCACACATTCTGTAGCGAAGATCTCGAAGAGACAAATGAAGTGCCATTCAGCTGTTTGTCAAGTTAGCATGTTTTGAATAAAAAAAGTCATCTGATCTCACCTGTTCGCTAAAGAGGTCATATTTACATTTTTGTGGTGTATTTCTCCCCTGCGGGAGAGTGCCGGGTCTGGATTTTGAAATATTAGTACCTGTCACTCAAACTTCGGAATGGAATATCTAACATGGCTTCTGATGCAAAACGATTGTTGAAACCGACTTGATAGCAGTAAGGATCCTGCTCTGTTGCAGTGGTTGTAAACGGTCCTCGAGCGCTCGCCGTATAAATCGGAGCCGCCGTCATGCTGAAAGATATTTGCAGAATTGTGAGAAAAATATAAGTGAGATTGCGGATTAAAAGATGTTCACTATTTTGTGAGCTGTACGGCTTTTCTGAGAGAGCAAAGGGAGAACTACGCAAGGAAACTTCAACTCTCTAGTAGTGTTGAGTTCTTTCGGAAGTGGAACCTTGAATGACTTCGAGGGTCAAAATCTCGTGATACACGTACGCATATTTGCTATGTGCGCCCGCTCATTGCGGTGCCGCCCGGCGAATCGACCAAGGATTCTCACGTCCGTTGCTGTCTCTGTACGGTGGAGTGACGATAAAGGAGAGGGGAAAAGTGGGAAGCGAGGGAAGGAGCAAGGGGTCGGGATCTCGGATGTAAAGATTGCCGCTGACGCACGTGACCAAAATCTCCACTCGCGTTTGCTTCTCGCGTTGCCGGTCGGCATGCTTGTCCCACATCAGCTTCACACGGCATGTCACTATCGCTCAAGAAGATGGACATTTCTTTCCACCTCAGAGCAGGACGGTCGAGTCGTCCTTTGACGATTAATAATACCCCTCAATTCCTGTCCCGACGCTCTGGTTATTGCACTTCATATTCACTCAACCTTCCTCAAACTCAAAGTCTCAAATCTATGAGCCAGAGCACCCCTCTCAGAATCCATCATGTTTGTCCTCATGAGTGAGCATCCCATCATTGGTGCCGGTGTCATCTTTCTTCTTGGGATTGTCATCGTACTTTTGAAAAACAACAAGAGTAAAGGACCTTATCCTTTGCCTCCTGGTCCTCCAGGTGAGCCATTTATTGGCCATCTGCGAAAGATTCCAGCAGCCAATCCAGAACACAAATACATCGAATGGGGCAAGCAATATGGTAAAAATTCCTCTCAGAACATTTTTCGAATTGGAATCTGCATCTAACTTATGTTAGACTCTGATATCTTATATCTGAACGTCCTTGGACGCCCCATCATCGTGATCAACAGCGTCAAGGTCGCCCATGAGCTGTTAGACAAACGCGGAAGCAACTATGCCGATCGACCAAGATTTGTCCTTTTCGAAGTGTGAGTGACCACATCTTAAATCTTCAAGAATTTGATCGTGACAGTATCTAATTTGTTTCCAGCATGGGTTGGGGAATCACATTGACATTTCTTCGATGGGGTCCTCGATTTAAATTGCATCGTAAAATGCTCCAGCAGTCGTTTACTCCAACATCTTGCAAGCCCTATAGATCGATTCAGCAAGATGAATCTTTGCAAGCATGTCGTCGAATTATTCAAAATCCAGAAGACTGGGAAATCATTGCACGAAGATTTTCTTCCGCAATTGTCATGCGTATCGGGTTTGGTGTAGAAATTAAAGATGAAAAGGATCCTTATGTGGAGATGGCCATTGATGCCGAAGAGGCTACTGGAAATGGCGGAACTCCTGCTGGAAGCGTCGTGGACTTTTATCCTCTTCTTCGACATTTGCCAGACTGGCTCATTCGCTCCGCACCACTTAAGCATGCGCGAGACTCGAAATTTGCCATTCAGCGACTTCACGATACACCTTGGGCCGACACAGAACCATCAATCAAGAGTGGAACGGCAAAGCCTATCTCATTCATGAGGACTCATTACGAGCGCTGGCAAAAGAGCCAAAAAGCAGGAGAGCCTTCCGAGGCAACCTTGGCGGATATCAAGGGTGCTGCTGCGACTATTTCCATTGCCGGAGGGAATACCACTTGGTCCACAATCGTTATCTGTATATTGCATTTGCTCCTATATCCAGACGTACAAAAGAAGGTAAGGGCAGAGATTGATAGTGTTACAGGAGGGGATCACCTTCCTACATTTGAGGACCGAGAGAAGCTTCCCTACCTTGAATATGTCATTGAAGAGACGACTCGATGCGTGCCACTTTCGCCATTAGGAGTTCCCCATGCATCACTAAAAGATGATGTCTACGAGGGTATGCTCATCCCCAAGGGTTCTGTCGTGTATGCAAACGCACAAGCCATGACACATGACCCTCGAGTCTATTCGAACCCTGAAACCTTCAATCCTGATCGGTATATTCCAAAGGATGAAGGAGGTCTTGGAGAGCCTTTACCTGAAGGCCCATTTGGCTTTGGTCGCCGTGTTTGTCTTGGTCGACATCTCGCTTTAGCAGGCGTGTATATTTTCATGTCTAACTTACTTGCTACTTTTGAGCTGAAGCCTAAAATTGGTGACGATGGAAAGGAGATTCCGGTCCATTTCGAACTTACCAATGGGTTGTCGAGGTAAAAATGTCAGCATCCCCGCAGTTTGATACGTTACTGACAAGTCTATATAGTCGTCCGTCGCATTTCGAAATTGACATCGTCCCTCGTTCTGAAGAGGTGAAGAAGTTACATAATATATAAAGTACTTTACCTAAATGCCAATTTTATGAATGTTCAAGATACCTATTTCAATGTGTACAGAGGGGTGACAGCTCGGCTTGGACGAAACATCAAAGCTTTACGCCGTTAAGATCGTTTTCCCCCTGTTTTTATAGCAAAATAAACCCAGTTATATGATCTTCTCGGGGTGGGTCGTCCAACCGGAGCTATCACCCCTCTGTACATGAATCGATAGAATACTGCCTCATTGAAACAAATTTTCAAACAAATCGTCATTATCTGTTTCCGTTAAATAAACGTTACGTTCTAAATTTAGATTTAAAAAACACCATGTTTTTAAGCGAAGATTTTGTACCCTGATTTAGCACTACTGTATTTCCTTATCACCACTTTGGCATCTCCAGCCATTTAGCCGACCACCGGCAACCTCTCCTCTTCACAAATGGACAACACAACGGTCACAACTCCGACACAACCCTCACAACAACCTCCCAGCCAACGCTCCCGCGGCCGAATAGCCTGCAAACGCTGTCGCCGGCTCCGAAAAAAATGCAGAGGCACGCATGAGATCAGTGCCCTGAACACGGCGCCTACGACACCATGCGCAGGATGCCTCGAAGCCGGGGCGACCATCGCTGCCGAATGCGCGTTTCCTGCACGCGGAGACCCAGATTTAGATCGCGAGTATCGACGGCGTCGTGTTACCCCTCGCTCTCCCTCCATTGCCACTTCCATCTCCAACAGCAATCATCCTCCAAACCATGAAGCATCGCATCTGTCTACGGCCCTACCGACACCGCCCCCCACTATTGCCAGCCGAGCCACTCTTCTACCACCCCATCATGAGGTTATCGAAGCTTGCAAAGTCTTTTGTACGAGTTTCTTTCAGCTGGGTTTCTTGCCAAAGAGTCTGTTCTTTGAGCAGTTGGCGAGTGATGCGGGTGCCGTAGCGGGTGCGGAGAGTATCAATGTATTTTTTCTCTTGAGTGTGCTGAGTATTAGTGCGAGGTTTACGCCGTGTTTGGTTAGGAGGTATGGAGGTGGGTTGAGGGCTGCTGTGAGTCTTTTGCTATTGATTTTTGAGAGGGTGTTTTCGGACCTGAGTGAGAGTTGTGGTTGTGGGAAGATTTCTTGCTTTAATGGAGCGAAGACTAGGTCTCTTTTCTAACCTTTTTGAGAGAACGGGACATTAGCCATTGTGACTTGAAGCATGTCCTGCCTCTTGAGAAGCGCAGGCTAAAATCGTGGTTTTATAATGTCTCATTCTCTCAGAAAGTTTGGCGTTTTTAGCTAGAAATGAATGAGGTAACAGTCGACCCCCTTCTCGAAGCAAAGAAGAAGCGAATTGACTACTGGCCTACATCAACTACTACGACTCGCTTCTTCCGATTCCCTATATTTCAACTTTATCATCGCTCTCGAAATGTTCCTAGAAGTTTGAACTGATCCTAAACTTGGTGTAGGAAGTCTTCATGGACCGAACAGCTGCTTTAGTACCAGAAGAAATGTACTCCCCAACCCTCGATCGGACACAAGCCTTCTTCCTCCTCGCCATCGCCGAATGGGGTAAAGAAGATAAGACTGCTTCAAACATCCACATGGGAATAGCCGTTCGAATGGCCGGTATCTTGTGTCTCCATCGCGAAGAGACCTACGACCTCCCTTCAACCGCAACCGCCGAAGATGTGATTAACTCTGAAATGGCCAGGAGGACATTCTGGATGCTCGAGAGTCAAGATAATTTACACTCTGGTTATCATTCCCCTAGTCCGTTCTCACCTGGGGATATAACTACATTACTCCCGTGCCATGAGCGAGACTTCGCATTTGGTCTCCAACCACGAGAGCGCGCTGCGCTAGCAAGGACCGCTGCAGCTATTAAACATCCAGAGAAGGTACACCTCGCTTCACGCTCCCTATTTGCAAGTCTCATCCAGGCACACGATTTATGGGGCCAGGTAGCACGAAGGGCAGTCGGAAGTCGCGGTGGAAGCGCCATCGGCGAGGACGAACTACCTCCCTGGAACGAGAATAGCGAGTACGCACAGCTCCTCAAATCATTACAGGAATGGGAGAACAAACTTCCTCCTGCGCACGAATGGTCGGTATGGAATTTACGCGGTTACAAAGCCGAGGGAGTTGATCTTGCATACCTCGCTGTAGTAATGGTCCTCCGTCTCAGCAACGTCATTCTGCAACGTAACTTCATCGAATTTCTCCCTCCTACCTTGCCACAAAATACCGCAACTTCATATCCCACCAGCCCTCCTGCTCCATTAAATTTCTGGTCCGATCTCGCCCATTCTCTCTTTAGCAACGTCCTTACTCTCCACGCTCAAATCACGGCATATTTCTCGCTACGCTCCCCAGACCAGGGATTCCCAGCTATGATCGTGTTCTGCATCTATGTCTGTGGTTCGCTGGCAAATCACCTGTGGAAGAAACCCGTCATGTGTCCGGAGCTGGCGACTGGAATGGGAGTTATTGTTACTAGTTCTTTGAGCATCTTGGCTGAGTTGCAGGATGCATGGCCGTTGGCTAGGAAGTGGAGAGGGAGTTTGGAGCAGAGGGCCACGGAAAATGGCGTTGTTAGTATACCACCAATGACTAGAAGTGGTGAGGATGTTGCTTTAGCTGGGCTGATGGCTGAAAGACGTGATGATGACGGCTCAAGCATATCAACCACTCAGACGGGTCCTTCTCCCATCTTTCCCCCACTACAGCAATCACCACTTTCTGCTCTACACACTCAAACTTCCCCGTATTTACCCCTTTGGCAACACCAGCGACAACAACACCCATCGTCCCAAAACCTGTCATCTTTTTCTAATGCAGAGATGACCATCGAGCAACAAGGACTGAACGCTGGACAAGGATATATATCTGATGATTTTGAAGCTCAGATCACCGAGTTTTTGCAAGTTCAAGGCCAACTTGGATTCCTCTTTTGATTCTTATGTGAAGCGAGTGCTAGCTGAGCTTTTCAGGAGGAGAAAATTTTATTCAGTGTCTGATTTTCAATCTAGCTTGAAAATGCAGCAACAAGCTGTCCAATCATATCTGAGACCAATTGCTCTCCACGCTTCAGTGCTCTGCATTTTCGTCAGCGACAATTTCCATACCAAAGAACTCTTCATTAGAAACTAGAAGACATCACTTACCCAGCAAAAGCCAACAACGAATGCGTCGACCCCTCATACACCTTCACCTCTGCCTCCACACCTCCCTTCCTCAACAACTCCCCATAATGCTTGCCCTCTTCAGACAGCAAATCGCACTCACTCACCGCAATCCACGTCTTTGGCGATTTTCTCAATAGTTCAGGAGGTGCGAGGTTCGGGGATGCTGCCCATTCTGAGCAAGTGGTCGGAAGAGGGAGGTACAAGTCACGATACCAGATCATGCGGGAGGGTGTTAGCCAGGCGGCGTTCTGGTTGGTGAGCCAGTGTGGGGAGGTTGCCGTTAGGGTGTTGTCGATTACGGGGAGGATGAGGAGTTGTGTTAATAGGGGGACTGGGGGAGTGGCAAGGAAGGCTTTGAGGGAGAGGATTGCTGCTAGGTTGCCGCCTCTATTTTGACGCAACAGAGGGAGGTGTTAGCGGTTGTGTTTGGCTTTATGAGTTGTTCTCAAAGCATGGTGAGAGAATGAGACTCACGCAGATGTTCCGCCAATAGCAATTTTACTACGGTTGATCTTGAGTATTGAGCTCTGTTCTGGGTCGTGGACCCAAGTGAGAGCAGAAACGCCATCGTCGACTGGAGCCGGATATGGGTCTTCTGGTGCGTGGCGATAATTGACATTTATTGTGACACAAGAAGCCCCTGTCTCACCAATTTCCCAGTCAATAAAAACCGAGTCATTGATGGAGTGAATTCGATAAAGAGACGTACGGACCTGCTGTTATACGCGAACATAAAGCATTATCACTGTCCAAATTCCCAAGGACCCAACCACCTACCAACATTCAGTATCCCTTTCCCTCAAGGTGTCGCTAATTTCCACTACATACCTCCATGAAACCAAAGAAAAACGGGCCACCCATCAGACGGTGGTGTTCCCTTTGGCGAGAATACACGTAATTGGCAATGTTCCAGATTCACATCTTGCTTGATGCCTACCTCTACCTCTTTCAAAGCGGCATTTTTGAACGCTGGAGGAGAATCACGAGCTGACGGGTCCCACTTGGCTTGCTCGCTTGGCTGTATGTATTGCAGGTGAGAATCGTGGATTTGAACGTATTCCGGATCGAGTTTTGGACGTAGAGAAGGGTGGATTGGTTGGAGGATTTTTTGGGACGACATTGTGAGGATGGAGTTGAAGAATGATTTATGCAAGAGACCTTGGTCGAAAATGAGTAGATAATTATATGCCCAAGTGCTGGGTTTAGGATAGGGTGATAGCCTATGTGCTCAAATGTAGGCTAACCGAGTATAAGCGTGTTATCCAAGGGCGCGTTCTTAGTAAGTGAGGAATACGAGAGCGAAAGTAGGAGTATTTTCCGTAAGACGGCCTTATGAACGGAACGGAACGGATTCTCGTAACTTGTATCCAATGGATCCCCGAAGAGCCATGAGGAGCCATGATTCCGGCAGCGTACAAGCGGCCCGGCTTCGAGATGCACGTCAAAAGTGGGAGAAAAGCCGGCATCTTGCATATCAACTCCAAGAAACCGATCACCGGAATGCAGAATATACCTTCATAACTCAAAAAGGTCTCAAGCGTCAAAGAAACCTACAAAAACAAGATCTTGAAACGATACCTCTTTTAACCTTAATTCCACCACGATCACAATGGCATCCTCCGATTCGATAACAGAAAGCTATGCTCGCTCAGGCTACAATAACAAAATGGGCTGGGGAAACCGTCCAGCACTCCTCCTAGTCGACGTCTGTAAAGCCTACTGGACCAAAGACTCACCCCTCGACACAAGCGCGAACCCAGAAAGTGTCACAGCTCCCGCATCCATGCGAGAACTAGTCTCAGCAGCACGCTCAGTCAAGATCCCCGTGATCTGGACCAAAGTCGAGTACAACCACAAAGACATGGCGGATGCAGGCCTCATGTATAAGAAGGCGAAAGTTCTCACGGTTTGGCAAAAGGGTGATACGAGGGGGTTGGATGATTATGTGGAGGGGCTGGTGCCGGAGGAGGAGGATATGATTGTGGTGAAGAAGATGCCGAGTGCGTTTTTTGGGACAACACTTGCGGCGGATTTGCATTTGTTGAATGTTGATACGCTGGTTATTTGTGGTGTTAGTACGAGTGGATGTGTAAGAGCGAGTACACTGGATGCGATGCAGCATGGATTTCGGCCAATGGTAAGATCTGAATTTTGATATAGTGAGGGACTTGGTTAATATAAATTATAGGTCGTGGGCTCGGCTTGTGGTGATCGAACCCCTGAGATACAGAAGAGCAACCTTTTCGATTTGAACGCAAAGTATGCTGATGTTGTGTCGGAGGCTGAAGCTGTTGAGAAGTTGAAGGCTGGATGGAAAGCGTAAAGAATAGAATCGATGCATCATCCCTTGCCCCTATTGATGAAGGACGTGCGTTAAGAGATTAAGCGAACGATCTCTGCCATTCAACACTTCATTATAACTACGCATTTTCACTATGTTGAGACTATTATAATATGATAGTATGACCTGTCTTTCATACAAAAAGGGAAGCGCAAATTTTCAAAGACGGAAGCGAATTGCAGTCTGCCCAATGACTGCGGTCATTCTACCGTGTAGAAAGGGAAGCATTTTTTTCCTAATTACAGCATTTTCATAGTAAGAAAGTGCAATACCCTTCCGCATTCTATCATGACCATTTTGATTCTCCATATCTACCCCAGAAAGCACATGTACGTCTATCGCGATAAGAATCAATGTTATCCACAATACCCCGACTCTCGGACTCGTCCCTGACTCGAGTCTCGCCCCCGCCATCAAAAGTGGGGGTCAACTAAGCGAGTCTCACGACGAACTTTTCCATATCTTTATGGGGCCCTTCGATAAGATGTTGTTGCCGGCCGGCAACAGATTATGACTCTTTCCAGCACTGTCTGTACAGTATCATGGATTCGTGAAGACAAGCTAAACAGATACGAAGTATCTCTCAACCCCACCACACCCTGGCCCAGAGACCGGTAGACCTCTATCCTAACTTTGCATTTGCATTTGCATTGGCAACGCTTGCTTGACCAAGCATCACTAGCGCCAAAGCTTCATACCTACCTCAGCTCCCCACAACCTGGAGCCACCCAGCTGCAGGCCAAATAAACATTCCAACCCCATACAGTTGCAGCTCCTTACGTATACGGCAACATCGAAACTCGCGATCATGGGTTCCAGTTTCGAGAATGACAAAGTCGGTACTGACGTGGAGAAAGCTCAGAAGGGTTCTGATATTTCTAGTACTGCTGATGATGTAGCAGCTGGTGAGTCAGATAATTTTGGAGGTATTTTTCGCAATAATCCAGCATGGCGCTTCATAGCGAAGTTGGGTGTGGAAGTCAGGGGGATTACGCCGGTGCCAGTTGAGGAGAGGACGAAGACAGATTATCATACGATATTTTTCATGTGGTTGGCGATTACATTTAATCTTCTTCCGTAAGTTGCTCTGAATTCTGCGTAAGGGCAATGGTCTTCAGTGCTAATATATATTGTGAGATAGCGTTGTGACTGGTATGACGGGAACCTTTAGCTTTGGACTCAGTTTGCGAGACGCTTCGCTCGTTATCATATTCTTCACCTTGCTCTGTTCAATTGCGACAGCATTTGTTGGGACCTGGGGCCCCAAAACTGGAATGCGTCAAGTTATCCAAGCGAGATACAGTTTTGGGTAAGCTCTTCCCCCCCTTTTTTCCATTAAACATTCAAAATGACTAACTCACAATACCTTTAGGCTTTACGCCGTCTCCATAATTGCAATTCTGAATCTGGTATCAGTAGTTGGATTCACTCTCATCGCAGCCATCATCTCAGGGCAAACTTTGTCGGCCGTGAGTGATGGCAAGATGACTGTCGCAGTAGGAATTGTTTTGACTGGTCTCTTGGGTCTCCTCATCTCGTTTAGCGGGTATCGAGTTCTTCACATTTTCAATCATTACTCTTGGGCTGTCACTATCGTATCCATCGTGATCGCGATAGGATGTGGCGGGAAACACCTTGGAAATGCAGTTCCAACAGAAGCAGCTGGTGCTCCGCTCATCTTGGATTTTGCATGCCTAGTTGCTGGCTTTATGCTGCCATTCGCTGGTATCATGTCTGATTTCGCGGTGTATTATTCCCCTGCAGCACCAACGTAAGTCAATCCACCAGACCAAAAACCGCATCATGCCTAACAAATTCCCAGTAAGAGTATGTTCTGGTACACCTTCATCGGCCAATCCATCCCCACCATCCTCCTTATGATCCTCGGCGCGGCAATCGGTTCCGCAATCCCCAATGTCGACTCCTGGAACACAGGCTACGAATCCTACTCCGCCGGTGGAGTCCTCGAAGCCATGCTGCGTCCAGCCGGCGGCTTCGGGAAATTCATCGCCGTGCTCCTCGCTTTCTCCTTAATGGGGAACGTCGCAGCATCAATGTACACCGTCTCGCTAAACTTCCAAGCTCTCGCTTCCCCCTTTTCCCGCATCCCTCGAGCCGTATATGCCATCATCACAACCGCAATCCTAATCCCCGTCGCCATCAATGCTGCAAACTCATTCTTCAACTCTCTTGAGAATTTCCTGGGTATCGTGTCGTATTGGCCCGGACCATTTTGCGCCGTCGTTATTCTCGAACATTTGGTTTTCCGCAAGGGCGATGCGACTCTCAAGTATGATGCTGCGATTTGGAAAGATGGAAAGAAGTTGCCACCGGGAATTGCGGCGATCAGTGCTGCGGTGCTGAGTTTCGCGTTGGTTGTGCCGGGTATGGATGAGGCGTGGTTTGTTGGGCCGATTGCGAAAACGACGGGAGATATTGGGTTTGAGGTGGGGTTTGTGTTGGCGGGCTTGTTATATCTGCCTTTTAGATGGCTGGAGATTAAAGTTTGTGGGCGTGTCTGATGTTAGAGTTGTTCTCATAGAGTTGCGGCTACTAGACTTGTAGAAATACAAATAGATGATCAATAGGTGTGTATGAAGACTTCACCTGATAGAAATTTGATACAAACTGAAATACCACCATTTTTAGACAATCTCTTGCTACAAATCAATGATCATATGTTATAGGTCACTCTCATATTCCTGGGTTGCTAAAAGTAGTACACAAAAGTAGCAACCCAAGCTAGAACAAACATTTTGAACAAGCAACTTTTCAACAAGACTTGCCCTTAGGGACCCCCTTGCAGTTTCTAATCAATTTATCAAAACACATATCAAATGACCCATTCAGTTATATAGCTTTATCACAGCTAGCCTATCATACAAAAAGCAAACATAGAATCATATAATATAGTTAGAATTATTTTGAAATCAAACTTTACTTATTAGTTCTAAAATGTTTATTATCTACTAATTATATTAAACCTATCAAATACAAACATCCCTCTTAGAAAGCTATAAGAAGACCCAAATTCCTGGACAGTGTTTTCATCCTCCCCTCCTCGCCTTAGGAGGGGTCGGAAGGAATCCATTCCTCCCCTCCTCACCTAGGAAATCTATTCCTCCTCTCCTAGCCAGCCTGGCTAGATTTTGATTCCTCCTAGCCTCTCCCCGCGTCTCATTTCTATTCCTCCTACCTCTCCCCGCCTCATATTTCTATTCCTCCTACCTCTCCCCGCCTCTCATTTCTATTCCTCCTCTCCTAACCTGCCTGGCTAGAACATTCCTCCCATCCTCTCCTCTCCTAACCTCCGCCTCTTAGCATTCCAAGCCAGGAGAAAAGAATAAAAACATAAAAAGAGGCTTAATTTCCGAACTTCCGGACCGAAAAGGGGGGCCGAAACCTTAAACAAACACTTCCGAATAAAAACCGAATAGAAGCCGATTCCGCCTAGCCTACCCGATTCCTCCTCTCCTCTCCTAGCCTATCATTTCTATTCCTCCTGCCTCTCCTCGCCCCCCTTTCCTATTCCTCCTCTCCTAACCTGCCTAGGAAATACATTCCTCCTCTCCTAACCTACCTACCAAGGTTTTAATTCCTCCACTCCTCTCCCCTCCTCGGAAATCTATTCCTCCTCTCCTCGCCTCTTAGCATTTCAGGCCAGGAGGGGCGGATGAAAACACTGTTCCTGGATTAGGATCTTAAATTATTCTTGAGCTATTATATTCTAGGTCTCTAATTTATCATCTAATTCCCTATAATTCTATCTTTATTCTGCTTTAAATTACTTAGAGAATTCCAGCTTAAATAAACGTTGAATAGAGGATAAGCTCTATTATATCATCTAATACACCATAATTTTTTCGCTTATTCTTATATAAGCTCCTTGGAGAATTCAACTCAAAGTGAACATTATTAAGGTGATATATCTCTGGCCTATCATCTAATATTCTGCTATTCTACTCTTTATTCTCTTAAAATTACTTATGAGAATCTAGTCAAAAATGAAGATTAATCAGGGAATAACCTAAATAGATTTCTAGTATACTATCTAATACTCTTTCAATCTATCATTTGTTCTTTTTGAATTGTCACGGTTTAGTAAGAGGAGCCCTGAGGCGTTTACTAAAAGGTCGTATTTCCGAAAATACAAAGCTAAGGAAGAAAGGAAGGTTCTCTCCAAGG